>JAOVYX010016211.1:0-25373 GCA_035668315.1 Drosera spatulata | reverse complement strand
GAAAGGATGGAAAAGCAGCACTATTAGTAGTTAAGTGTGAAGCAATCGACATTAGAATATGCATGCACAGACACAGAAATGAGGACAGGAGCAAAATGTTCTCTGCAAAACCATTCAACTGTACCAGAAGCATCAGATATTCATACACTCCTTGCTGTGAAAAGGAGTTACAATTGAACAAAGAAAAAGTTCTTACCCGAAACAGATGGCGAACTTTTCTGCTTTTCCACAGCAGCATTGCCCTAGCACACAAAGTAGTTGATGCCGATGTAAAAATTAACCGAAATGCAAAAGATAAACAAACAGACCTCACAAAGTGCATACCTTCCCAGCATGCCTGAGAAAATTGCTATTTCCTGTCAGCAACGTCATTCTAGAATTCCCAGTCACTGTATCACCAAGTTGCACAGAATTCTGAGCCCCTGATCCTTTCGCACCCACTGAGGACTGATAATGGACTGGTTTCCATGTATTTAAATTCACAGAGATGTTAACAATCTTGCTAGATGAGCTGGCCAAGGCGTCTGATGAAACCGGAGTTCGAGTGTGTGATGGATGCTTGGCTTTAATGGCATTGTCAGCTACAGTGTACTGCATCATTGAGTCGTCATGCTTCTCTGTGCCAGATGTACCGACAGAAGAAACATTGGTTATTCCTCCGCTCATTACATTGCCCCAATCATATCTTTCACTATCGGATGCATAGTAGGATGCCAACCATGAATTGCCTTCCATCAAGGTAATCGGGCCAACATGTTTACCAACATAAAAATTTGTTAGATGATCCACTTCATGGGCTCCCTCTTGAATCCGATTAAAATCATCAAACTCATCAACAACGAGAGTGGATACTTGTCTACCGTCGGATGCATAGTAGGATGCCAACCGTGAATTGCCTTCCATCAAGGTCATCGGGCCAACATATTTACCAGCATAAAAATTTGTTAGATGATCCATTTCATGGGCTCCCTCCTGAATCCGATTAAAATCATCAAACTCATCAACCATGAGAGTGGATACTTGTCTACTGCTCTCTTCCTCATCTACACCTCGACTTAGCCGGTCAAAAACATTTCTTGAAGCTTTATTCTTCTGCTTCACATCCTCAGAAGCCTCCACAACACTTCTAATTGAAGTTTCCATGGGATTTGACACTCCAGCAACAGAGAAAGGTCTCTGAGGATGTGTTTCATAAGTTGTTTCAGCAATTGAAGAAGAAACAACAGAGCAAAGGCGCTTAGATGCTGGCTCAGACGTAGAATGAGATGGTATTGAAGATGCGACGGCATCTCGAATGGCAAACTGGAGTAGTCGTATACTTCCCCTGGGAACTGACTCCTGTCAAAAAATGAATATGATCATTAGAGGAACTACGTTGCAAATACCATTATGCAGCAGAAACTGATGATGCAACATTAACATAATACAAACATTGATTTGTCTCATATAATCCCCATGTATAAACTATGGGCAGTCATTTGAATGGAGAAGCTCAAATATACCAAGGAGGAGCAAACAGTCAACCTTCACTTAGAGTTTGAATGGATACTTCATGCTCCTATTGGACCTATTCACAATCATTTGCCATCAGATAGCAAGTCAAGATCAAGCATTTGCCCCTAAAACAACAAAACAAATTTACCTATTCCACCCAGAGGAAGCTGATGCTTAGATCATAACGTCACAAATAGAGCATGAACCACCAATGATAGACAAAGACTTCACTTCTTACAATTAGCTGATAAGTGAAAACAGCAGGAAAGTTAGAGTTATCAACCTCAGACTGTCTAGGCTCCTCAGCACAACTCCTCTTCCTCCGACCTATAGGTTCAGGTGAAACAGAATGCTTTCTGCGACGATCTTCAGAGTATAATCTCCCTTTGCTACGAACGCTTTTCTCTACATCAGAGCAGTCAATAGCAGAATTTAGGGTTTTTGGTGACATCTCAAGCATTCCTCTGCCAGAGTCTGGATCTGTGTCATTATGAGGAGCATTCTTCCCAGCACGTTCTGTTTTAGCAGGCCTTGCTTTTGGAACTTCTTCTGCTTTAGATTCGGGAGGTAGACCATACTGATCTATGTTTGAGACTAGATGATCCCATAGCCTTAATAACATAAAAAATGGAGCATGTCAACCATGATATATCTACGAAAGATTAAAGTCATTTTGCATTACCAGAAAAACCAAAAAATACTGAATTTACCATGTCACAAAAGAATAAGTACTATCACCAAGGAAAACATCCAGCTCATTCTTTGCTTCATCCTTGCGTCGTCCATTTCTCAGTAAAACAATCACATATTCCTGCAAGTAAAAAGTAAGACCTATCAATTATCCCTCAACTGAATCAGAGATCTATCATATCACCAGAGCACTTTAGTCTATTGAAATTACAAGTTGTAAACGAGTGAATAATGTAAATTGATACACCAAAAATTATGGTAATAAAAATCTGAAATAACCATCTAAGATTTGGCGAACAGACTAAAATTTATCTTCCTGATTCGCATCGAAGAAGAAAACTTTTTTTGCCATAGTTTTGGAAACGCAGGACCCCAAAGCGAATGATCTGCACAATAGAGAATGTTGAGGATGAGTAATACAGATATCTTTCTCAAGGACTCGAAGCACAGTGCATATTCTGAGCCAGGACATTTTTATGCTGTCATGTACAGGAATCCTTTAGCAAATGTCAGTTATCGGATACCATCAAATAACCTTAGCAAATATATCACAATATTAAACAACAAATTGATGGGCAATCTTCATAATGACCATCTCCTAATTTATTATGCCCCCTTCACCCATAAAGCTCCTTGCTTCCAATGAGAGGCTCAAATTACACGACCGGAAGCACATTGAACTGCCTATTACACATAAGAGGCACCCCTACATCCTGACCATAAAATCACTTATGAGAGGAAGCAACTCAATATCCAATCACACAATCAACTGAAATGAAATCGGAGGTTCCCTTCTCCGAAACCCCTTTCTCCGGATAAAACCTTAATACATACACATTATCATATTTGACCAAGTAACTACAAACAATAACATGCCTCATTCATTCCCCTCTATCTTGTTCCTCTCCAGTGCCCATGAATTCATTCTAGACATGCAAGAAATTTACGGTTTCCTCGAAGCTCCTCCTAAATGTTCTTCCTTCAATCTCAAGTGACCGACCCACCAACCATTGTTTACACATCTCAGCAATCTTCAGTTCCATCAGCTTTCGACTTCACATATACTGGACTCTGCCGGTGTAACATAAAAATACTCCACGACGGAAACCAAACAAAACCAAGAAATGATGAATGGAAAGTGAAACAAAACCCACCTAATAATAATTACAGGAAACCACATGCCAATGTAACCACGAGGGCGAATATTAACAAAGAGATGAGGGATTTATAAATGTCATCGTACCACGAGAGTGTCGTCGGTGTAGTCTCCCATGAATTCCTTCAACTTCTCCGACAGCGTCGCCCTCAGTTTCCCCACTCCTTCCTCGCCGAAACTAACCCTAAATGTCCGATCATCCAGTCCACCACCACCCTTCGTTTCCATCTTCTTCAAAACCCTATTAGCTCCAAACCCTTCACTGAAACTAACAACCTTCTAATCTAATCTAATCCAATGGATGGTGGGAGAGGACACAACATCAACATGGCTTCTCTGTGAAGTAGGAAAAGGAGGCGGACCTGTCGGAAGGATGACTGGACTGGATCCGAGGCCCAATTCGGTCAGGTGGAGCCCATCCATCGCACTACACATGGTCATACCAAAATGCGATTTTACCCCTACCATTCGCCAAAAATTGCAGCTTATTAACTTCGTCTTTTAATGGTTCTGTTGAGTAAATTATAAAAAAAAATGAATATATATCACAACATATTGAAATTTAAGTATAAGGATTTGAAAATTTTAATTTTATGATAATTAACGTGACTAGTAAATTATCGTATGTTATAATTTATTTTACGGGGTTAAAAGACTTGTTTGACTATATAATAGGAAAAGAATACACAATATGGATAAAATACAACCCTAATACGCAAATACGGAAAATACGATATTAATACGAAAATATCATATTTATTCGAAAATGACCTATACATAATTTTGGCATTTATTTTCCATCACATCAATTTCTATTCCACCTAAATTAAATTAATTATCCACTAAATATGTACTAAATACCCATTAATTTTTCACTTAAACTATTTTAATTAATTTATTTTTTTATAAATACAATCTCTCTTCTCCTTAAAAATTCCTTATAAACACAAAATAAAATACTTTTTACCATGCAAGATTAGAGTTAAGCAAGAGAAGAGAAAAAGGAGAAGTTTGAGGTGAAGAGGAGAAGTTAGGTGGTAAGACGAGTAGGACGTGAAACCTTAATCATTATTAAGAGAAAGCAATCATCTTGATTAGAAATTTTATGAAAAATTATACGTTCTTTGATAAATTTTGATATTAATATATGTTGAATCCTCATATGTCTATTTTCTAACGAAGTTAATAAATCATGATTTAGAGTTGAGAATCTTAAGATATAATCAAAACATGTGAATATATCAATTTGTAAAAAAACTTGTTATAGAGATGACTTTATGAATTGATATGAAATTACATAGTAAGATTTAAGAGACAAGCATATCATTAGAAAGATATGAAAGTTTAATTTTCAGAACGGTTTATACATAATTATTTGAAGTTGTATATAGAGAGTTATGAGCAAATTAGTGAAGTAAGGTCAAACTGTTTAAACTACTAGAAAATATAAACTTGAACTAATTAACTGTTATTATAATAAAGTTTTATGATGTAAATTTTAATTCACTAGAAAGATTATGAAGTTTAGTTTATTTATAATTTTACGGAATAATTTTTGAATTTGTATACAAGAGGTTATAGATTTAAATACGTCGAAAGGTCAAGTTGAACAGAATCTTATTCGCTCGTTTCAGAGGCCAAAAAACTCATTTCAAAGGTCAAAATGCTCGTTTCAGAGGTCGGGACGTCCGTTTTAAAGATTGGGGCACTCGTTCCTGAGGTCGGGATGCCATCTTAGAATCTTCTGGACCAAGAATGATCGTTTTGATCCCAAAACAACTTCAAATATTCATAAATACCTCTAATGATATTCGATATATAAAATCATCATCATGGACAATCAAAGGCTTTTACAAAGCTCAGTATCACCTCATAATATTAATACGATGGTTTTTTGCGAAGTACAAATAAACATTCACAAGAAAATATATTAATATATGAATCCTATCATATTATAGGAACTGGAGAAGTCGCTCTATTAGGAATGTGCAATCCCTCCGCTTATATATAAATTGATGAACAAAACTTAGGAAGAAATTATGTATATATTAGATGCTTAGGATGTAATGGTTAATCAAGTAGTTACAGACTAGGGTCGCAGATGCAACAGAGTGCAGCTGGGTACAGCAGAGCAGCAGGGCACAGAAGTGCAGTAGAGTGCGGACGACCTGAGTGGTGCAGACTACTAGAGTGACTAAAATTTACATGTCAAAGATCAATCACATACAACAGCAAAAGGTGCCAGTGTTCTCATGATCTAGGATCCTTCCTTTGTTCAAGGCCAGTTTCAATAGCAAAGAGAAATGAGCCATATTGCAGTGCAAGTATGCAAGCTGAATTGCAGAAGACTGAGTGCAGTGCTGGGTGCAGACGAAGCTACACTAACAAGCTGAGCAGATGAGGTCTGGAAGCTGTTGAGTGGGAGTTGAGTTATAGCAGACTGGCTGTAGTACTTTGTGCAAGTGAAGTTGCAGAAAGGCTAGATGAGAAGACTGTGTGCAGTAGAGCTCATACAGCCGAGGTGCAGCAGAGCCTGACAGCAGGGCTGCAGCAGAGATGCAGTAGAGGCTGACAGCAGGGCCGTAGTAGAGGCCGTAGTAAAGGCTGTGCAGTAGACCTGGTGCATGAGGTTGGGTACAATATGAGTTATGTTGGAATGGAAAGGGACAAGGAAGGGATCAAAAACGAGAAGTTGAGGCAAAGGTGATGTGTACTGAATCAGAAAAGGTAAAACCAAGCCAGTCTACTGCAGTAGAGGACAAAGCTGTCACTATCAAATAGTACAGTCACGGATTCTGGTTCCCTGAGTATATAAAAAGAGACTCACAGAGCAGAGAATAAAAGATGAGTCTGAGAAAATTTGAATATCATTGAGAGCTTTCAAAAGAAAGAAAAGCCTTGAAGACTCGCTGTGCGTGAGCTGAATTGAAGATTCAGGATTTGTGAAGAAGGTTCACTAGTCTGCAAGTGAAGAATAACAACCACAATAGAGCACTGCAAGTTCTAGATTCTTCATCCTTTAGCAAGTAAGATCTTGTTATAAAGGGGTTATCTTGTAAGCCAGAAATAAGAACTACTGAACCTTCTCTTAACTTGACTACACTGGTCATCAAGGAAAGACTGGACTAAGCTTCTGTTACTTGTTGGTACCAGATGTCTAAATCAGTATAATAATCCTGTGTCATTTACTTTTCCGTACTGATTATCACTCCTATAACTGTTGGTGAAGAACTTTAAATCCAAAGAGACAAGCTTCATAAAGGTAAAGTCTCAACTGTAGAAATTCCGCATTACTGCAGCAGACTCAGGCAGTGCAGACTAGCCTATAACTTCACTGCACTGTCTGAAGAATTTTTGAGATAACCTATTCACCCCCTCTAGGTTATTTCTGGGACTTTCACGCTCGTTGAGACATAAAGGACAAGCCGAGTGTGTGTCTGGGAAAGTTTCAATAAGAAGGTAACGTTTAGATCTATTATGTATGACGATACGTACTATTATGCCGTGAGTATAATAATATGCATTGGAATCTATGGACGTAGTCACTAAATGTGGCTGACGTAAAATACTGACTGTAACTACTATATGCCGTGATAAGATGATGTGTGTATTTGTGTTCTGCCTGTTGGTATAAAGAAGATGAGTGAGTGAAAGGAGTGTAAATCCATAAATTGGTGAGATAGCTCCATGGTATAAACACAAAGAGCGTTGTGTCTGTCATATGTGTTATATAGTGATTTGGTGATGACATTCTTTCATTGACCTTATGAGGTCATTTTGATATGAGGGAAACTCACTGCAGGAGTCCCTGGACTCCGTTTAGCTGACCCCCTTTTGCGGATGTCCCTTTTACTAAAGTTGAATAAAGCTTGATAAGTTGAAATTGAATATGTCTCGTTAAGGGTATAATTATAACATTGAGGATATCTATTGTCTGTTTTTATTATGTTTTTGAGATAATAATTGTGAATGCTGAATTGGTATAATTGTGTTTTTTACCTAAGTGGTCATTTCTTTCTCGCTCTTTTTTCCTTCTTCTTTTCTTCTTCTTTCATGTAACCCTTAATAAGGGGGTCGACACGTTATTGAGCTCATATGGCTCATGGTTACTATTTTTCTGTGTTTTTCTCTTCTCAGTTTTTCAGGAGTTAGAGACGATGGGCAGGCGTGATATGGGTTATGGTGTTAATGTGCATCTACTATATTATGATTTATGAACTAACTAAAATATGTAATAAATGAGAAGTTTCCATGGTATTTGATAATATTACTGATTATATTTAAGTGAATTTTATTTATTTCTATATCTAAACCGGTTAAGTAATTTTTGCCTGACTGAGGCGTTGGGAGTCAGCAGCAATAATGCCATTTGAATTAATATGTTATGAAAAATTAGGACGTTATATTAACTAAATATAATATAAATCAACGATTGAGATTAAAATATGGGAATAAATATGTATGGGGATATAAGTCTCACCTTATGATAATGAGTATATTAATTGCTGGGCTATGCATCTTCCTCTATGCTTTAATCTCAAACGTTGAATTTATATAGACACACGTGTTATATGTGTCATGACATATATTCGTTAAACCCAATTAATACAAATTTTCAAAACTCAAACTTGATGTGTGGTTTTGGTGAAAAAATTTGATTCTTTTTTCAAATGCAATGAGGGCTTTTGAGGCATTATACATCCAAAGCATTTCAAAAAAAGAAAGAAAAGAAAGAAAGAAAGAAAGAAAGAAGCAATCCTGTATTTATAATGGGACGGATTAAAATTATAAATGTTGTATTTTTCATACGGAGGAAAGATGATACAAAAATATCAGATTATAATTCTATTCCCCTCAAGTACCCCATAATTAATTAAAAGATTATTTTTTCCAAATACAATTATTACATCCAAAATTTAGTTTCCTAAAATTCATTATTTTTCAATCAAACAAGGAAATGACAACGACGACGTATTAACGACGACGACAACGAATTGACAACGATGACGACGACAACGAAATAACAACAATGAACTGACGACGATGACGGACTGACGATGATGACGAACTGACGACAACGATGTGTAACCCAAAAATAACCTTGGAAATAAAGTAACCCAAAAGTAAAGTAACCTTGGAAATAAAGTAACCCAAAAGTAAAGTAACCTTGGAAATAAAGTAACCTTGAAATAAAGTAACCCAAAAATAAGGATGTGTACATCCTTCTCTCTGAATCCCCTTGACACTCTTTAGGTTGAGTTGAGTTGAACTATCATCTTTCATGGAGGGTGTTATAATGCACACTTACTCGTAGTAATGGTCAACACTCTTATTCGTAGTACCTTAAGTCCGAAGAAAGAAAAAGGATCGTTACCCACGTTCCTGGTCCTTCTGGGGTCGTGATTATATTCTGAACTTTTGAAGTACCTGAAATGATGATTTTGAAATATGCAATAAACTGCTTTGTCAACTTCTCTTTAAAGGTTTGACTGTTCACATATCTTTCAGTTTTATTATTTGGCGCCACGAATTTGTGATGTGCTTCTTGGTTATGGGATTGTGGACTCTATTTTCTGAAAGATTGTGTGTTGTATGTGAGCATATTACCGCTTGTTTTCCAGTCTCTTCCTTTGAGATGGAAATATTCTCTCAGTGTGTTTACCTGTGGAGTTGTGCCTAATAGAAACATGTCCATGTTGTCAGACTTGAATGTATTGTTTTATGACTATAGAGAAGAAATCATCCGGGTCAGATCCAATAGCGATGATGGAGTATTACATGAAGAAAGCAGCACAGGAAGAGAGAAGGCGACCGCCGAAACATTCGCGAGATGAAATGCCTCCTCCAGCTTCTCTTCAAGGTTTGTGCTTTTTGGCATGTGTGTTTTTTGTGAGTGTGTAAATATAATATATCAGTCCATACAGATCCTAGCCCATTCTAATTTAACACCCTTGATCATTAGCAATCATGCTTATCATCAGTGTCTCTGCTGTGCCATCATGAATTATGCTTACTGTTCTTTTGGTTTCTTTTCAATATAGCTCCTGCTAAAAGAGGTCATCACATGGGCGATTACATTCACACCAGAAGAGCTTGAGAAATTCTTGGAGACCTGCAATGATGCCTCTGCACGGAAAGCAGCCTGAGAGGCTGCCGAGAAGATGAAAATTCAGTCGGACAATGTTGGTCATAAGCTTCTATCTAAAATGGGTTGGAGAGAAGGTGATCTACTTTCTTCATTGCACATAAGCATGATCATGTTCTTGGTCTAGATTAATTCACCTCTTTGATTCTTGGGTTGGGAACTGGAAGCTGTGTATCTTCCTTTTTTTCTGAAGGATACCCTCTAGCTCCTTTGTTTTTTTAAAATACTGTAGGAGTTGGTTCAGCAAGAGCTGTGGTTTCAAAACAAAGTAGGTCGAATGATCTCCCATAAAATTAGTAACTGGGTTTGAATCGTGTATGGGCCATTCGACCTTTTAGAGTGATTTGCCCACCTGCTTAAGAACAATTTGAGCTCACTCATCCTTGGACTTCTATCATCCGATTTCTCCCCCTCAAGTTTGCATCAAATCAAGCCTCAAGGCGTTTGAACTAGTGGTGATGGCCTAGTTTTTTTTAGTCTCCATATCATCACATTTGTAGGTTTTCTTCTTTGGGTCGTTCCAGTATTTCATGTGTAAGCTTGAGGCATCTTTGTGTAGCCATCTCTTGTGAGTTTCTGCCCCTTGATATTGCATCACGCGGCTGTTGGTTAGCATTGCTTGGAAACCCATTTATATTGATCATGAACTACTACAGGCGAGGGCTTGGGAAGCTCTAGGAAAGGGATTGCTGATCCGATCATGGCTGGTGATGTGAAAAAGGACAATCTCGGAGTTGGTGCTCATAAACCTGGCGAGGTGCTCCCTGAAGATGACATATATGAGGGGTACAAGAAACGGATGATGTTGGGTTATCGTTATCGACCTAATCCTCTGGTATCTCATTTTGCTGGTCCTTTTTATGTTTTTTTTTTTTTTTTTTTTGGGGGTTGGTGTTACCATGATTCGTTTCTGATTTCTGGTTTCTGTTTGTTCTGCCCAGGGCAACCCACGCAAGGCATACTACTAAGAGTTATTCACTAGTCCCATTTCAATGCCTCCGGTATATGTGCACAGAATCTTCATGCTGTTAAACGTGAATTGAAGGATTCTGAGGTTTGTGATGTGTGTTTTGGATTTAAAGTTGTAGTGTAGTAATTTTGATATGACTCATTAATGATCTCCTAACTCCATTGACAATCTGCTTCTGACCTGGTTATCCTTCTACAAGCTACCTGAGTTCGACTTCTTGATCGTCTTGGATCTCAGTATGTTATCGCTGAGGATGCTCTATGTTGGAATTTTATGCTTTTGGGGAATGGTTGTTGTTGTAAGAGTTAAACGAACACAATATCATACGCAAACAATAAGAATAACTTGTTGATGCACATATACGCTATACACATAAATACACTTGTTGTATTTATTCTCTTCGAGAGAACTTTGTTTCATGGTCCATATACATTCCAAAAGAATGCATTTAGCATTGCAGACGTTAAGTATGCTCTGGAATTGAAATTTTCGAAGCACTTGATTTGAGTCATATACATGTGTAAATGCCTCCTTTCTTTGCAGGAAAAATTCAAATGGGATCCAAACAATGCACAGGCTATCGTTATCGAGTTCAAGCACAAGTGCATGAAGCGTTTAACGAACACTGCACACAAGACAGCAAAGCGTCCAGCGAATCCTTTGCCCAATTGGTTATCGCCTGAGGTACATTCTGCTTTTCCAGAAGCCCATTCGAATCCCAGTTTCTAGAAAAGGATCAATTATCGGTAAAGCAAACAGGCGCAAGGTGAGAGACGGAGTCGGAACCCATTATCAAGGTTCCATGTCAACTACGAAGCTTGTGAAAAAAGTGATGAGTTATACTCGCCCGGTAGTTTTTTTCCTGCGTAGTGCTTCTGTTACATATTGCCTAGGCATATCATTGTTGATAATGTGTTAAACGGAACACTACCAGGTTGAGTTCAGAAGTCTACACATTACAGAACTGCTTTAAGGAAAAAAACAGAATCATAGAGTACCTTCACAAGAAACTCTTCTATTAATCAATCATGTTTTATTAGAATCTACTGACATGTTCATTCATTTATTTATTTTATTTAAACGAAAGAGTTGGGTCGTGTTCCTACTTTATCAGAGGTCTATCTGCGATCTAGATCCAAGAAACGATCGAACGATTCAGACGAAGTCTTGTTTATCGATGATCGGTGTTTTCAAACATGGGTATATACTTGGAACTTTTTCCTAACGTTTCACGTGATTTCTATTTTTTCCTCCGTTGTAGATGTTTTTTCTCGTTTATCGCCTACTTCAAAATAACGGTACCGGGAAGAAAAAAACTTATTCTTGGTTTTTTGTATCCCGTAATGTTATTTTAGCCCAAATGCATTCGTACATAACGCTCACAGATTTAGTCCTTCAGTCTAAGAATTATGGCCTACCTTATTGTTTCCCGTTGTCGAATGTTCTAGCTGAAGGCATTGCTTTTTGCATTTATCTGAAAATGGTTTCCAATTCTATTCTTCTGTGATAATGACGTGAGGTGTTTCATGAACGATACCGACACAATACGGTGGTAAAGTCAAATGTAAACACTAGTGGTTTATATTTTCGTTATCCTTAGCATTCTTATATTATTGTCATTCCCTACAAATTTCTTGCTCTTTTTCATAACATATTTTGAAAATATTGATGTGTACATTGTTTTCAAAATTACAGAACAAGTTCCAAGAGTTGAAAATACTGCAAGAAGGGCTGAGGGATCACAAAACAGTGAGCGTAGTCTCCCCCTTGGAGTCGGAGTTGTTCCTCAAAGCTACTGGGGGCTTTTTGCCAAGCGGGACTGTGTTGGAACTGGGTTCTATAACCCTGCTGTTTTATAAAAAACCAAGTAAAGGTAGAAGCAGCTCCGTAACCACTACACATTCAAGAGCTATCACAGATTTGAAAGAGCAAATAGAGATATAAACGCACTTGCTGGAGGAAGCGAACATAAGGGCGGAAGCAAATCGAGTTGCACATGCGAAGGAGTTAGAGGATACAAAGAAAGAAATGGAAAAAAAAAAAAAACTTGAAGGAAACATGAGGGAGATGGATGAATTAAAAAGAATGGTAAACTTAACTCCTAGTATGACCTGTAATCCTTTTACTGGGTCAGAGACGCAGCCTCCTTCACAACAATAGGCATCGTCGTTGATCTCGTCTTTCTTGAAAACGTGTATTATCCTCTGTTGAATGTTTTATGTACCGTAGAACGTTGTAAACGTAGTTATGGTTTGGATTTGAGACATTACAAGTGTTTGCATGTTTGGATATTAGACTCTTCAATGGAATTGTGTTAGATTTCGGAATTTGTATTATGTTGTTTGGATGTTTCACAGCACGTGAGTCGAATTTGTGGTAATTGTTTGTAAGAGTAGGGTAAGTATTCTACAAAGCAGATTATTTGGCGATTTGAGATACACAAATGGCGACTGAAAACAGATTTAGTCGTCAATTTAGAGACCAAAATTTGAAATTGATCGTAAAAAATAGAGACCAAATTAAAAAAAACTTAGTCGTGAAATTGGCGACCAATTTATCAGTTTAGTCGCGAAAATGACGACTAAAAATATCAGTGATCGCAAAAGTCATAGCAGTTTGTCAACCAAATTCGCGACTAACATAACGACTTAGTCGCTAGGTTGGACGACTAAAGTTCCTTTTAGTAACAAATTTAGCGACTACATTAGGAATTTAGTCGTCAAATATTTTGCGACTAAATATAAACTTTAGTCGTTAATTTTATGACTAAATTTTAAGTTTAGTCGTCAATCTGAATTAGCAAGGAAGCAATTCGCGAGGTCGGTTTTTAGTCGCTGTTTGATTGTCCGTGTCCTTTTGCGACCAATTTGACTTGTTTAGTGACTAAATTATTTAGTCGCTTGTACTGTTTTTTGTTGTAGTGGTACATTCACGAATGGACCTGCGCCTTTGCAACATACCAATGGGACAACAACATACCATGTGTTCTCCCTAAGACTAGTGGTGTGCCAAATATGCTCAGAGTTACAACATACCAATGGGACAATAACATCCATCTCAACGGTCATCTGGGGAAAACTCAAGCAACAACTCTATTAGACTCCACTAGAAAAACTCTTAGTCATTGGATAACTACATGCATGAAAAGAGATGATGTGGAGTGGTATGCATCAGCACTAAGGCTATATATCTAAAAGGAAAAATATCTACATACCTCCCCTAAACTATTGCTCGTTCGCATATTGTCACTTTGAATAATGAAAATTTGCAGAAAAACCCTGGGCTCCATGTGCCGCCTAGTCATTGACGAAATCTATAAAAAGACCATTTTACCTTTGTAAAATTTCAATATCTTTGCAAAACTTCACTTGCTAAAACTAATAAAAAAATAAAGAAAGTTTAAAAAAAAAAAAAAAGTTGAAACAAATGAAAAAGTTGAAATGAAGACAATAACGAAAATGGAAAAATGGAAAAAAAATATAGAAATGAAAGTTATTGTGTCTTGACTCACGATGTATCAAAGGAACATCCAAAAACTAAGATTAAAACAATAGAGAGGAGATTGAGATTAAATTATTATATTTTAATCTTAATCATTCATTCATTCGTATGTTTAAATCTCAATCATTAGATTATCACTTGATACGTGTGTCAAGACACATGCGTTTTTTCCCCAAATGAACATTAGTTGCTAAAACTATTCTCTTCTTGCAAACTTCAATTGCAGGCTAAAGCCTACTCTTTCTTGCAAACTTCAAATGCCAAACCTAATCCTTACTTACGAACTTCAATTGCTAAATGAAAAAAATAATAATCAAACTCACTCAAACGTCATTTATCTTCTTCAGCACATTCAACACACCCATACAAATGTTTCAAATTCTCAATTAGCTATAGAGATCCTAGGTGAAAAATACCCTAATGAAATTAACAATCAAGGTAGAAATTTCACACGAAAGAGTAAGAATATATTGAACAACGATGATATTTCGAATTGTTTGGAGGAATTGAGCAAGCAAATACCGACATTATCGTCAATACTTTGTTGGTGAATAAAATGAAGACATCTATAGACAATCTCTACTCTCGGCGTTGATATCGTCTCAATCTTCACATCTCCTTCTCATGACCCATGCCTTTCTTGGTCTTTTGTTCGAGTTTTGAAGGAAAAAATGTGCAATGTGATGTAGATTTTTGAGATATCAAATAAGGGATCTTGTTATGATTGAATAGGGTTAGGGTTTCATGGGGATCTAGTGGAGATGATGAGATTAAGATAAAATATTTTTTACAAATTCTTTTTCGCTGTATTACTAGGCGTAGAAATCGGAGGGTGGTGAGTGGCGACTAAAATCCATCAGAGGTAGGAGTTAGGGAAAACTATTCTCGAAAATCGACCTGTTCCAAAAAAAAAAAAAAAAAAAAAAAAAAAGAAGAAAGAAAGAAAGAAACGGACCATCCTAGACTGATATTGGTCAAAGTTGATCGAAATCTGTTTTTATAATACCGGATTCTCGGTCCGGTATGGGATTTTTAGGAGGTACCACACCAGCGGTACCAGATCGGATCGGGTTTTTTTTTTGGCATGTAATATGTACTAATATCCGAACCATCTATATCACTTTGTATCATATGATGTTCATAGAATATCTCACTTTATATCTCATTTTAATGGATTGTTGTTGTTCTTGGTCTTGATGTAGATTTGTATTGCTACTCTTTATGTTCTTCTGTTTGTGTGTATTGCTGCTGTTTAGTAATTCCGCATGTTATTATTGTTGATGTTCCATGTTATTGTTGTTTTATTGCAATATGTGTGTAAGACTTGTATTGCTACTAATGTCTTGTAGTACACTTTAAAACTTGTTGTTGTTTGCATGGTATTGTCCAATTTACTTGATACTAACACCGATGTTACCGGTGATTCCGAAATTCCCATACTAAAATATCGGAATACCAATACCGAAAATTTAAGACGCGATGGGAACAAAAAAAAATCTACATACCGAAATTGAGATGGAATGAGAAATCGACAAATACCGGACCATCCCGTCTTATGCACAGCGCAATTTGTGATCGTGATGGATATGAAGACAAAATGAAGAAAGGGGATGCTCAGCAAAAAAAATGTTTAATATGTGGGTCTTTCAAGATATCTACAAATTTTTATAGTTCAAGATGAGTAAATTGCAAACGGATTATAGTGCATGACAGGTAAATGTATTTTTTTCATAACTAAATAATCTTTCGGAGCAGATCGTTCGCTTTAGAGGCAATGATTGTTCCCTTTGAGGGAGAAGTATTTTACTAGGAAAATTATTTCTACACCCATTTGAGTACCAATGCAAAATATAAGTTCTCCAATAAAAATGCGACCCATTTCAAAATATGTCACGAAGAGAAAATTACTTCATGTGATGCAGCTCATCGCCATCAATTTCGTTCAGAAGGAAAGAGGAAAAGAAAGGTTCACAATCATCCAATTCAATGGCGTAATTGGAATGTACATCGACATAGACAGTCAAACTTAGTAATCCGGTGCGAGGTGTTGAGCTTCATACCACATGCAACAAAAGTTTAGAAGAAAAATTGACGAAATGCAAACAGTGTCAAACGTCTAGTTCAGTGCTCACGTAGAAATGCATAAATCCATTACATGGTTTATATCACGAAGTCTGTGGGACTCAAAAGCAGCAAACAACTCTTCACATGGAGGCTGGTCAGCAGAACAAGTTAAGGGATCATAGTTTGTGACAATTATTGAACTATTGGGAGGCAGAATGTGAATCACGAGTCGAGCTTCAAGGACTCAATTGCCAGCAATGAGGGTATCAATCTTGTCTTCGATGTGGGCTTCATGGTCTTCGAGACGGCCTGTGATGCATTCATTCTCCCAACGTACAAGTGTCGGAACACCTTTAAGCCGGAAAGTCTGATCATTCCTCCAGGGATGCTGAGGGTTCCTCCATGTTGGCCTGTCTCCCACATACGCTCTCAGCAGAACTACATCATCTGCGGATGCTCCCACTTTGCTGTAGATCACTGGTTCAGCTCTAACACAATCTGTACAATACAATGTAACATAAATGCCTGCCCAATGTACATTCCATTGAATAACCAAAGAAAAAAAAAACTCAGGGATCAACTTTAACAAAAAAAAATGATTACCCAAGTACTTGCAATAGCTACCAGTTTGAAGTTCTTTTCAGCAAAATCCTCATCATGTTTAGTGTAGCAAAGTGATTCTAGAAATGTCACAGGCATCAAAATTCACAGATAACCAGAGAACCAAGAATGATTGTGGGCTGAATGATTTACCATTCTAACCTTAGGGTACCCTTTGATTGTGGAACAACCACGGAGCCAAACATAAAGAAATCATCTTCATGCTGGTGTTGAAACACAGAAGAAATTTCAATTTCTCAATCGTTAGTCAAATATTTAGGGATGGTATGCCGCATGGAGCTCAAACAGTTTGCAGATTCAAGCAACAAATTCAGGAGAACAGAAAAATTCGTAAAAAGAAAACAGAAACCAACACTCCCAATAACTTTTATCTTAGACTACCATAGCACTTGTAAAAACTTTGGTCCTGCAAGTCTTTCCAGTATCCACCCATCTTGACTCCACTCCTGCTCAGCCATCTCCATTTGTTCACTTAACCTGCTCCCTCAATGTCTCCTGATCTGCTTCTATAATTTGATAGTTCCCATACTACAACCACTTCTTCCACACGTTCTCTCTTTTGAGATTGGCCCGGTTCCTCATCAATTAGCTCAATTAATAAAGTATGCAAATGCCTAATTAAAGATTCCATTTCTCAAATTTCATCCCACTGATAAAATCATGCCTACATGATACCTATCAAATAAAAACGACAGGGAGGAACCCAGTAGCATATCCAAGATCGGGAAGTCAAAACCCAGAGCAAGCAGTTGTGATGGGTAATTTGCACATTGTGAATCCCAGGTGAGACAGATACCCTCACAGATCCTCTGTTTGTTCTTCCAAGTCTACCCACCAATGGTTACTCTTCCACTTTCCATATTTGCCCCTTCACTTGTACTTCTCCTTAATCAAGATTATCAGCCAAAGAAGTGGAAACAATCAAAGATTCGCATAAAGATAAAAACACATCCTTAATTACACATCGAATCCACCAAACTCGCAATCAAAGATAAAAACAATCAACAAAAAAAACGAGAAATGGAAACATAAAGAGCTTAATTACCAGGGCACCAGCTGAGAGAAGTGGAAGGATCCTTGTCAGCCAAGAACAGGATCAGATTCGCCTTGTACTTCGCCGATTCCGCCTTGAATTCAGCGAACACTTCATCGAAGTTCGAAATTGTCGCGTCTATGATCTTCCCAGGCATCTTCGATTTCGAAATCAGATCCTCTAGGGTTTCGAATTTGAATTGTGATTTGATTTGATTGGTGATCGAGTTTGAGGAGAATTGGGAACCCTAGAATTCGAATCTTTGCAGGTTGAGGAAATGCTGATACGAAGAGGAACGAACGCCGGCCGTGGATGGGCTAGTTACCTCAATGGGCCTACCAAATGGGTCCATTGGCTATTTAATAGACCTGTATTCGGTATCGTTTTTATTTTCCTGATTTCTATTTTGGTATTTAGGTAGGAGGAGTAAAGTGAAATTGATTTGGTAATAAGATATCTTCCATCTAACCGAGAAAATAGGGTTCATATATGATAATATCATAAAACAATCCCATTATTTAAAAAATAAGGATAGGTAATGCACTGTTTACGATGGACACTAATCACTGTTCATCTAGTAGAATTCTTGAAAGTTCGTTATCTCAGAATTCGGCGAAATTTGACAGATGCATGTGAAACAGCGTGGAGATCACAGCGCATAGGCTATGCCTATTAAATCGGAGTTAAAACGCGTTTCGAGATCATTTGGATCTTCTTTTATTCGTTTTATGTTTTTTATTGAATAAGGGCATTTTTGCAATTTAAGTTTTTAGGGTTTCGGTCTTGGGTATTTAATCTCATGAGACGCTTATTCTATTTTTGACTGGGACGATTAATTTATCAGAGAATAACAAACCAAAGGAGACAATGATTTGTCCCTTTCTATCTTAGTTTCCAGCTGCGTTCGTGTTGATCCTTTAAGACGTGGCGTTGTGGTATCATTTTTGGTATCAGAGCATGGCCGATCAGGTGGGACGCAGTAGAGGACGAAGGCGCCGCGGAGGTAGGGGTGGAGTCAATCCTGAAGGAGACGAGCAGTCACGTCAATTCCATGATCTACATGATATAGAGATCGTTGAGCAACGATGGAGAATTGAAGAACTGGAGCGACGACTCGTGGAGGCGAATCTGGACGCTCATTCTGAAGAAGATAATCAAGAGGAATCTGAGTCTTTGTCTGATGATGACGACAATGAGGAAGAGGATGTTAACCCTTTCGTAGGTCCTTATCGAGGGAGGAGTCGGATCGTGCGAGACAGGGAACAGGGCCCCTCTCGAAACATTGGGATGAAGATAGAGATCCCTAAGTTTGAAGGTAACACTCGACCTGACGAGTTCATAGAATGGTTGCATACAGTAGAGCATGTCTTTGATCTTAAAGATCTAACTGAAGATCAAAAGGTCAAGGTCATGGCTATTAAATTGAGGAAGCACGCCTCGATTTGGTGGGAACACGTGAAGAAATAGCGTGCGCGAGAAGGGAAGAAAAAGGTACAACAGTGGGAAAAGATGAAAAGGCTGTTGAAGAGAAAATTCCTACCAACCCATTTTCGGCAAGAGGCCTTTTTGGAATACCACAAGATCAGGCAGGATGATAAGTCTGTTCAGACTTTTACGACAGAATTTGAGCATTTGAGGATGCGTTGTGATGTCGAAGAAAAAGAAGAGTAGACGATCGTGCGTTATTTGGGTGCCTTGAAATATGAGATTTACGATATGGTACATCTGCAGCAGTATTAGACCTATGACGATGTCTTTCGACTAGCGTTGAAGGTGAAGAAACAGTTGAAACGAAAGAGTAGTGACAGTTGGAAAGGTAGCAGTTCAAGGTTCGTCGGTAAATCAGTTGGTAGGGATTTCAGCGGCAAATCTGTGAGCTCTCCGATGACCCCTACGCCTACTGTTAAGGGCGTGGGTTCGAAAACTACTGGAAAGGGAGTTTTGAACAGTTTTACCAAGTTAGCAGCCTTTCCCAAATGATGTTTCAGGTGCCAAGGGTTAGGGCACTTCGCTCCTGATTGTCCTAACCGTCAAGTAGCCACCTTGGTAGAGTTGCAAGGGAACCCGTTGTACGACACATCTAAAGCAGAGCATGAGCAGGTGGAAGTTGATGAGGTTTCAGGTGTTCAGAATCAAGAAGTTGAGAATGACACTGTTCTGTATAGTGATTCGGGAGAGTCCCTTGTGGTTATATGAGTTTTGAATGTCGCTGCTGGAGGAGATGAGTCCTGGCTGCGAACAAACATTTTCCACACTAAGTGTACTAGTGGTGGAAAGTTATGCAACATGATCATTGATGGAGGTAGCTGTGAAAATATGGTCTCTACTACTATAATCGAGAAGCTGGAACTGAAAACGGAGGATCACTCTCAACCTTACAAATTTTCCTGGTTGAAAAGGGGCAATGAGGTAAAGGTGACGAAGAGATGCTTGGTCAGGTTTCAATTGGTAAGAAGTATACTGATGAAGTTTGGTGTGATGTGATTCCCGTGGACGCTTGTCACATATTACTGGGTAGGCCATGGCAATATGACAGACGGACCAAACATGATGGGTTTAAGAACACCTATTCCTTCACTAAGGATGGTGTGTCGATTACCCTCGCTCCGTAAAATTTTCGCAAGGAGGTCAAGGGGAATCGGTTGTCGAAGACTGAGTTTGAGGGAGAGGCATCAGGAGCTACGGAGATTTTTTCTTGTGTTCTATTGGAGGCCAATGCTGATATTGCTAAAGTTCTTGCTCAAATTTTAGCCTTGCTTGCTGAGTTCGCCGAGGTTGTCCCTGAGGATTTGCCATCCTGTCTTCCACCTATGAGGGGTATTAAACACTGCATTGACTTTATCCCTGGAGCTAGCATTCCAAACAGATCAGCATATAGGATAAGTCCTAAGGAGCATGAGGAGCTTCAGAGACAGGTGAGGGAGTTATTAGACAAGGGGTTGGTTCGTGAGAGCCTTAGCCCTTGTGCTGTACCTGCTTTGCTGGTTCCCAAAAAGGATGGGACATGACGGATGTGCATAGACAGTCGTGCAGTAAATAAGATCACGATCAAATACAGATTCACAATTCCTCGTTTCAATGATCAGATCGACAAACTTCATGGGGCTTTAACTTTCTCGAAGATGGATCTGCGCAACGATTATCATCAGATCAGGGTGCGACCAGGAGACGAGTGGAAGATGGCTTTTAAGACTAGAGATGGTCTTTACGACTGGCTGGTGATGCCATTTGGACTATCCAACGCGCCGAGCACGTACATGCGACTGATGAACCAGGTTTTCCCACCCTTTATTGGCAGTTTTGTTGTTGTGTACTTTGATGACATTCTGGTGTATTCTTTGTCAGTCGAGCAGCATTTGCAACACTTGAGGCAGGTCTTTGAGGTACTGCGTGAACAGAAATTATATGCTAATATCAAGAAGTGTCATTTCTTGACTGATTATGATGTCTTTCTCGGTTATGTGGAAGGTTGAGGCTATTGTTAGCTGGGAGACTCCAAAAAATTTCCATGAGGTGCACAGGTTTCATGGATTGGCTTTTTTTTATCGCAAGGTTATTCGAGATTTCAGCTCTATCATTGCCCCTTTGACCAATTGTTTAAAGGGCAGCAAGTTTGAGTGGACTTCGTCTGCGGATTCTTTTTTTCGGCTGCTAAAACAGAAGGTCAGAGAGGCACCACTCTTGATTCTTCCAGATTTTGGTGAGGTTTTTGAGGTTCACTGTGATGCTTCAAGGGTAGGCATTGAAGGTGTTCTCAATCAGAAAGATCGACCAATTGCATTCTTTAGCGAGAAGCTGAATGATGTCAGGCGTAGGTACTCAACGTATGATAAGGAGTTCTATGCCATTGTGAGGAGTTTAGAGTATTGGCGACATTATGTCATTTTCAAGGAGTTTGTGCTGTTTTCTGATCATGAGGTGCATGAAGGTGGCTTAGCTGGACACTTTGGTTTCGACAAAACCTTGACCGTGCTTCGAGGGAGTTTTTACTGGCCTAGAATGGAGCGAGATGCTGCTCGCTATGTGAGGAGATGAAGGATTTGTTACGTGGCTAAGATGAAAGGTAGCAATGCAGGGTTGTAAACGCCATTGCTTGTTCCAACAGCGCTGTGGTAGGATATTAGCATGGACTTCATTTTGCGGTTGCCTCGTACCCAATGGAACAAGGATTCCATCTAGGTTGTTGTTGATAGGTTCTAAAAAATGACTCGTTTTTTTCCTACCAACAAGACAAATGATGCATTTCAGGTAGCTCGTTTGTTCTTCCAAGAAATGATCAAGTTGCACGGGGTTCCTAGGATGATTACCTCTGGTAGATTTGTCAAGTTTGTCAGTCATTTCTGAAGGATCCTTTGGCGTATGATGGGTACAAAGTTACAGTTTAGTTCTTCTCATCATCCTCAGACCAACGGACAAACAGAGGTAGTGAATAGGAGTTTGGGTAACTTGTTGCGGAGCTTGGTGGGGGACAATCCTCGACAGTGGGACCTTGTATTGCCTCAGACTGAGTTTGCTTTCAACCATTCTGTTAATCGGACAATGGATAAGACTCCGTTTGAGATTATGTATAGTCGCAATCCTCTGACTCCGGTGGATCTTGTCCTAATACCTATGTAGAAACACTTTAGCTCAGATGCTGAGACGCACGCCAAACAAGTACAAGAGATGCATGCTCAGATTCATAACAGGATTGAGAAGTAGAATGCCACCTACAAACGAAGAGTTGATAAAAGGCATAAACGGGTCATGTTTCAAGACGGAGACCTTGTTTGGGTTCGGTTGAGTAGGGAACGTTTTTCAGATGGAAGGTTTGGCAAGTTACAACCGAGAGCAGACGGACCATTCCGTGTGCTGGAGTGCATCAGTGATAACGCATATAAGGTTGATCTACCAGGAGAGTATAATGTCTCCGGGACTTTCAACGTTGTTGACCTGTCCCCGTATAAGTCTGACGTGGATGATGTGGATTTCGTTAGTGAATAATGACGAGTCAGATTCGAGGGCGAATCTTCCCGTGGGAAGGGAGGATAATGCACTGTTTACGATAGGCACTAGTCACTGTTCATCCAGTGGAATTCATGAGAGTTCATCGTCTCAGAATTCGACGAAATTCGAAAGGTGCATGCAAAACAGCGTGGAGATCACAACCCACAGGTTATGCCTGTGGAATCGGGCTTAAAACGCATTTCGAGATCGTTTGGACCGTCTTTTATTCGTTTTTATGTTTTTTATTGAATAAGGGCATTTTTGTAATTTAAATTTTTAGGGTTTCGGTCGTGGGTATTTAATCTCACGAGGCACTTATTCTGTTTTTGACTGGGACGATTAATTTATCTAAGAAGAACAAACCAAAGGCGAAGGTGATTTGCCCCTTTCTATCTTAGTTTCTGGCTGCGTTCGTGTTGATCCTTTAAGGCTTCGCGTTGTGGTATCAATAGGGTTCGATGGGATGTACCATATACTAATGTGTAAACTTTCATGACTACTCTTTATGTATTATGATTGGACACACTCTTTCTGTTTTGCGGAATCATGTACTCGAGAGATTTGAGGATCTTGTTAACGATTGATGCACATTTATGACTATTGAAAATCGAATGTTACAAGATAATCACATTCAAACACCAAGCACAAAGTATTGAGGAGAACAAAACAACATAATGATGTAACATGGAAAAAACCCTCATGGCGAGTAAAAAACCCCTGAGAAAACTAAATCTTCATCAATATATACATTTATAATGATTCGGCCTCAAGGCTGGTCAGCCCTCTCTTAGCATGATTCGGCCTCAATGTACCGAGAGAAGTGCGAATTGACGGGGAAATAAGACATAGGTATCGGGCCTTTGCTTTCCCTTACGGTAACTCTGCCCTTCGCTTTTAGGTCACGATCAGAGCTCCCATTCTTAGGATCATGTTGCCCGTGATGTGTTGCCCTGATGGTCTTTGGTGGCTGACGAGACCTTGGAAGGCAGCAAAGCAACCAAAGATGGCGGACATATTCCGGGCATTTTTACCTCGCAAGTGGTGTTTCAACTATCGGTACAGGTGCTTGAGGTCTACTGTTATTAGTTTTTGCTGGTTTGAGACTATGTAGCAGTGGAAAATGTTGATGATATCTGCTATATATTAATTGAGAGTGGTGAGACTGTAGCGTGATCGGATATTTATAAATTTAGTTTTTTTTATTAAGAGAATAAGTTTTCTAAATATTTTTTTAAGATAGGATATTTTTAGATTTAGTCATTATTTTTGCCAAGTGAATCTTTACTACTTATATACTAAACGAAAATGTTTGTTGGATATTTTAAATTTAATGTTTATTTTTACATAGTGAATCAACTGTTAGATTTATTTTAATTGAATCAAATAGTAACACTTTTTCGGAATAAAATAAATATCATATAAAGTTGAAAAATCTTAATATCTTATAAAATACATATCTTAAAAATAAAGTTTTTTTAATTCCATCAAAATCTAAATCAACTCCTAAGTTTTGGATAATGGTCAAATCCATTTATTTTTATCCCAGTGCATAATTGTACGGATACACAAACTAGTTATTACACTAATGCAATGATCTACGCATACCAACTGGGAAGATTAAACTAGAGTCTTATTAACTTGCTTGGTCTCCAAGGATAATTATATGCACGAAAATAATTATCAAATAATACTCAATTATTTTACATAGGATGAAAATCTTGGAGTTGTGATGATTCCCATTGGTCTGCTGACTGGAGTATCAGACTTGAGAACTACTTTGAATAGGCATACCTGCTGATACATTAGAGGATTATCTTCAGGGATTAATAGGACTGATTGAAAATCAATTATATTGATTAATTTTATATCACAAAAATAAGATTCATGTAAATATTTTATAACAATGATTTTATAAAATAATTTATTTTTTAAAAATGATATAAAATCAATCACATATTTTAGTTATCTTTCAACCTTGTTTAGCACCCAAATTCAGCTTTGAATTAGTCATTGAGAAGTATCTTAACTAGTACTAGCACAATTTATCAGAAGAGGACAAAGCATCACTTCATCAAGTCTTGCCGGGCAAGGAATCATTAAATTGATTAGCGGATGGGTGTGCCCACAAGATATGACGACATACCTCGCCTGTCACAAAACAAATCATTAACATACTTATTTTACAATACGTTTTTTTTTTTTCAATTCATTTAATGATACACAGGCATCACACACATTATCTTTTTATTGGATTAATCACTAAAATTAAAGAGTCACCATGCCCTCCAGTTTCAAACACAATTTGATTCGACATCATCACATAAATATGTGTTAAGCAGCGTCAGCTGCGTCACAAAGGTTAATTTATCATTAAATCCTTTGATATGTCAACATGACCAAGTAGCATAACCTTATAAAGGAATCTACAAGGAAGCTTAGAAGCCATGGACCATGTTGCCTGATCTTTTTTCTTTATCCCTTCATTTTGCTATGGGTTTTTTTTAATATTCTGAATTTGACTTGAAAATTCCTTGTTGAGCAAGTTCCTTGAAAACACACAAACAAGTTTCATTTCTTTCCTTGATGAGCAAGGGTCTTGATGCAAGACAAACAACATTACCTGTTATCACTCACCTATAAATTGCGAGTGAGGCACCTTGAGTGAATATCATTCTACCATAGCTTACAAATTCATATTCTCATATACATACTG
>JAOVYX010016210.1:0-25374 GCA_035668315.1 Drosera spatulata | reverse complement strand
CAGCCAACAACCGCAATGCTGCAAGCACACTTCTTTGGAGCGAACGGAGTCTTCACCACTGATTTCCCCGGAAACCCGCCGTTCAAATTCAATTACACAGGAAACCCGCCTAGCAACATGTTCGTGAACAGCGGCACCAAGGCCATGGTCTTGTCTTATAACACGAGTGTCGAGCTGGTGATGCAGGACACAAGTATCATAGCAGCCGAAAGCCACCCTCTTCACCTTCACGGATTCAACTTCTTCGTGGTTGGGCAAGGGTTCGGTAACTATGATCCCAACCAGGATCCTGCTGGGTTCAATCTTATCAACCCACCTGAGAGGAACACGGTTGGTGTGCCCGCTGGTGGATGGGTCGCTGTCAGGTTCCTAGCAAACAATCCAGGTAACGAACTTGTTAAGATACAAATAATATTTTTTCCTCAAGTGATTTAACACGATCTTAAACTCATAAATGTTTGGTGCGTTGTTGTGGTTATTGTTACAGGAGTTTGGTTTATGCATTGTCATCTTGAGGTACACACTAGTTGGGGATTGAAGATGGTGTGGGTCGTCATGGATGGACCGGGAAAGAACGAGAAGCTGCCGCCTCCACCCGCCGATCTCCCAAAATGCTGATTTCTTTAAAGAACCATTTTTGTAGCTCTGTGATCTTTCCTGTTTGCACCATTCACATTTCAAGGAACGAAATTGTTCTTGTTGTACAACTAAAGAGATATGACAAGCCTGTGATGTAATACAACGATTACCATTGAAATGAACTTATAAATTCTTTGCCCAACCATACATATATACTCTGATAAAAGTGTGTAGGTGCATTCTCCCGGACTCCCAAAAAATTTACGACGGAAAGAGTACAACCAAAAAAACACATTTTCAGTCATCAGTTGAAGTAATCAAAATGTTTTTTGAGAAGCTACATTGATGGCAATACACCCGACCAATCCGACACTCATCAGTCACCACGATATATCTAGTAATCAGAATATCGACTCTTGTCACACGTTACGACTAAATTTACATATGTTTCGTTGAAACTAAAGAACAAAATACTATCCAGAAATTACCCTGGAAGTTCGAGTAAATTATTGGATAATGATCAAGAGTCAACGTTGAATAGCTGGCCAATGTTTTTTTTAAAAAAATCAACGGATCTAACAAACATCCTCTAAAAAGATCGAAAAGATCAACAGTTATAGCATTCTTTGAACAAACAATAGATATGGCTAACATCCTAATTAAGATTAGCAGAAACCAGTACAGAATTTTATGTTTGTGTTATAATTTTTATGGAATTTGATGGAAAAAAGAGTTTTTTTTTATTCTTTTTGTAATAGTGGGGTTATTGTAGCAGTTGATAGAGAGAGGAGATACTGTATGTACTGTATCTGAACTTGATTTTTTTTATTTTTTTAAATATAAACTTTTCAAATAAAATAATATTATAATTATTATGGGATATCCAAAAAATAAGTGTTGTATCATGCCATAGAGGAAGTATTAATTCTTTGATATTACTCCTTCGTCCCATTCAAATGTCTTATTCAAATTGCAACATTTTCATATTTAAAAATTTTTTTGATATAAAAATACTAAGAGATTGTTGTTTTATATGACATGACTCATCCATCATTTTTTCTGTTTTTTTTCTTATTTTTTATCTCACACATATAAAAAATAAAATTATTTTTTTATTAATTTAATATATATATATATAAGACGGAGATGACGCAGTGTATAGATGGACTGTCAAGGCAACCCATACCTCATCGCCTCGACCTACTCAAACCCCATATCTTCGCTCACCAGTCACCGCCTCATTTTCACCTCACCCAAAAGTTCACCGTATCATTCCACTGAATCCGAATCCCGGCGTCAGTGTCGGCGCCTGACCTCGGTTTCATGATTTCATCCGTATCGCACAAAACCCTAAAACTTCACTTGAAGCAACCCGAACCTTTCTATAATTTGCTCTTACACAGATTTCTCCCATCAAGATCTGCTCCGGTCGCCGATCGATGGATCAAGCCTCGCGCACCGCCGGCCTCGATCATCGGCTTTCCAGGTTTGATCGTCGATTTGCTTGGTTTCCATTTGTGTTGTTTGTTTGGATCTGTTTGAATCGTGAATGATTTGTATTGATTGTTGTGGTTTGAGGACTGAGGAGGTTATTTGTGTCGAATCTCGTTTCGACTGTGGTCAAACTAGGAGGGGAAATGTGGTAACAATGTTTTAACTGGTCAGTGACAGATGATCCCTCGGTTTAGGA
This sequence comes from Drosera spatulata, assembly GCA_035668315.1. Lineage (NCBI taxonomy): Eukaryota > Viridiplantae > Streptophyta > Magnoliopsida > Caryophyllales > Droseraceae > Drosera > Drosera spatulata. Next base: position 23,105 of record JAOVYX010016210.1, on the reverse strand, counting down.
AAGTAGGTGAATGTGGAGGTAACATGGCGTTGGAATGGATTTTGTCCTGTAAAAAGAGTAACTTTGCCCTGAAAAGATAGGAAGATCCTTGTTTTTATTATATCTACGTTTTTTTCCTTCCCTGTATGATACAGTTAAGTTGTTTTTTCACATGCTGTGCTCTGGTAATATTACTGCGTGTGTGTGTGTTTTTGTTTTCCCTTTTTGGCAAAATAGTAATGTTTGGTGATGATTCTGATCATTCTATTGTTATTGTTGCACAATCTGCAGTGCGAATCAGGTTGTGAATCCTAATATGGAAAACTATTGTAAGAAGAGGAAACTTCCTGCTGAAGTTTTGGAAGAGTTGGGATTTCGTTCATCGAAGCAGAAATGCCACGAAGAGACTGTTGCTGCTCAATGTGATTCGTTACTGACTGAAATGTGGCAAGAAGGGGACAATCACGGCCACAAATATGCAGGAAAAGAAGTGTTCAACGCTGAAGAGGAAGTGGAGTCGGCACATGATAGCAACAGCATCGATGTAGATTCTTCCACCACCTGTACAGGAAAAATAGCTTCAGCGGATTCGAAGAGTTCCGGTAATGAAGCTTCTACTTCGTGGTCAGTTTCTGGGAACAGTGGAATTAGAAATGTGTATTGTGTGGATAGTGAAATGAACGTGAATATGGCCCTCCATAGAGATGTGATTGTGGGGAGTGAACAGCCTTGCTTGTATCAGGAAGATACTGTGTCCAATGATATTGATGAGGTTGTCAAGCACGGCCAATCGGACAATATTTCTTCAGAATGTGATCACGCAGGTAATCAGCTGGTTGATGATGAGCTTGAGGACTTCCTGTACTCCAGTGGGTTGAATCCGAATATGTATATGCTGTCATCACATAGATGGAATACTGATCAAGGTATTCCTTGTTTTTCTCATTCAAGATGATTTCCCCTGGAAACATAGTGTTCTCTGGTTCATGATACTCATACATGCATGCAGATCATATATAGTTCTATCATTTATTTCTCTTGCATGAATAAATTTGTTTCTTTGAATGCTGGATTCTTCCACATTGTATAAGGTCACATTTCTAACACAATTTGCTTTTGAATTACTGAGAAAAAGCTTGATACTTGATTATTTTGATTGCAGAGGCTCAAAGTGGCAAACCTAAACCAACTATTGACCAAGAGTTTGAGCAGTATTTTTCTTCACTTATGTTATAAAGTAGAAACTGTTTGTAAAAAGAAGATGTACATTACCTGTTGTTATATATGTATCTGACTTCTACGTGGAAATATCACTTGATCTCCGGTGCTACTCTCTTCTGCATATTATTTGACATTTGATGTTTACACAAACATATTTTCTGTAAAAAAGGAGATATGTATTGTTGATCTGATGAAAAGAGAGTATTGATTGCCTTGACCATTTTTTCCTTTCTCCTTCCCTTGCAACTATATGTCCATGACTCGTGGAACTGTGGAAGTGATCTTTCACACTGTTGATCGGTATTGCCTGGCTTTACATGACAACCTGAAGCAGCATGGTCTTTGTACCATGAAAAAAATTGGAAGGGAGTAAAGAGGTAACTTTGTCTATTTGAACTACCTTCCTTTAGAAAACAAAACTGAAGTAACTTTGTGTATATGAAACTGCAGTTCCCTCTAGACGCCCTTGGATGGTTCTGGCCTGATGAAATCTAGCAGGAGGGCACAGTAGCAGCAATCAGAACAAGGTGTAAATAAGGTTTTTCTTTCTTCTAGTTACTCTTATTGATGGATTACTTGGACCAACCCTCTATGTTGTGTTGGTGTATTATGTGAAATGTGGAACATGTGAGTGATCAAAATACTTGATTGGAAAAGTTTGAAATGAGAATACCTGTGAGCTGTGACCTGGGAAATAGTGAACTCACTTTTGAAGGTGACCTTTTGAAAAGAAATAAGATACATGTGGTAGCCAATCCTTTCTTATGGGACTTAAAAAGGTTTAGTTTTTGATAATGATTGTTTGGTAGCTTGCTTAGTTTGCTGTGAATAACAACTCACGCGGGTTAGTTTTCCCGCGCGCGCGTCTGGATGCAGCGTTCTCGTTTATTCTTCGCTGCAATAGTAGAGATAATACTGAGGAACTATGTTATTAACGACTGCAGATTTTGCAAGTCGTAGTTGGACTATAAATATATTTCCCATCTGGAACTCATGTATTCACTAGTGATATCTTTTCCGTAACAGGTATGTTCGCCTTCGTTATAGTTAGAAAGATCCGACTCAAAAGATCTGCTCTGAGATAAGCTCAGATAAGGAAGACCCAGAATAACAATGTTTATCACACAGGCGGCTCGTCGTTCCGTGCAAATTGCTAATCTCACCAATCCCAGGAAAGATCTTGGGTAACCCAACTTATTAGCTGTCTTCCCTGTAACGTTCCTAAAGTGTTATCCTGACCTAGACATTTCTCTATATAAAGAGAAAACCAGGTGAACAATAGAACACCATAGTATTTTCTCCTTGGTGGAAAGTGCCCCTCAGGTTGTGCATTTTTCAGCAAAGCAAACATGGAGGATGACGGAAGAGGAGAATCAGATGGATTCAAGACCCCAAAAAAGGAAAGGACAGTGGCTTTGGAAGATCTGGAGTGTCCGTCAGCACCAAAGAAGAAACCGCCACCCCGAAGGACGTTAGACCTGACACAGATCGAGCGCTTGATTAGGCTACCTAATATCGGGTCACTCTTTACCACCCCACCTGGTATGCCTTCGGAGGCGACGATGAAATGAGTATTGCTGGTAGATCAAGTTTAGATTATTGATTGCATGTGCATGGATTTGTAATCGCATTAGATTTATCATGGTGATAAATAACTAGGTTTATGAACTAGTAGCTCATTTTGAGTACCTGCATTGTAGACCGTTGTACTCTGGAGTACTTTGTAGTAGTATCTCATTTCTATTCGGTTATGAACCTTTATATTCCCATTAAAAGTCTTTTGATCTTGATTTGTCTCGAGCTAATTTCGCCTCAGACGAAATGATAATGGTACTTTGAGTACTGAGATAAATGGGAACTTTCATGTTGATAGTCCTTGAGCATCAATGAATATGCAGGTTCATCAGTTCTAGTTTATTCTCAGTCGCCATGTTCTAGAATAACTGTAACCATGATGATTGGCACAAACCTCATTTGTCTGATCATGTGATTCATGTAGAGTTTTGACAATATTGAAAAGACCAAGAAACAACTTTTTTGTGTTGTAATGATATCGGCTTTCCCAAAACAATTGGATTCGACATATGGAATTACTTATATGTATTGAAATTTTGAAATTTGAATCTAGTAACTCCCATCTTTTAGAGTTAGTGGAGCTTCCGGTATGAATCGATATGAAAATTGGTTTCAGATGATTATTTTGTTATTTTTTAGATGAAAATTTTATCAGAAAGAATACAATCATTAATGTTTTCTATGTTTTGGGAGTGAGGGATATCTATTGACTATTACTCCTACGATGATGAAAATGATAAGAACTGAGTTTGGACCCCTTTTACATATCAGAGACTGTAAAAAAGACCACATGCGAAGTGTGGAGTGTTGGAGTTGACTTTTGAGAAGAATCCACACACTGACTGGGCTAAACCATGTTACCTGGGCTAAAAAAGACCCATTCTCTTAGAGACACCACTAACGAGTGAACAGCGTGTACTTGGCCTGTTACCTGGGTCATTTCTTTCGTTGAAGTTGGGCTTGTACTCCCACCCTCCCATTAAAACTCTCTCCCCAATGTTTGGTAGCCAGGACAAGGGGTTGAATAATTAATAGTTGTTAATTCAATATTTGGCAGTAAAATAAATACATGGATTATTAATCTTATTCAGGGAGATAACACATTCTGTATTATTTCATTCCCATTATGTATCACATAATAACCCTATTATTATTTCATTCTCATTAGATATCGCATAATAACGAAAATGCAAAATTGACGACGACGACGACGACCACGAACTAATAACGACGACGAATTAACGATGACGACGACAACAATGAACTCACAATGACGATGACGAACTAAAGATGATGACGACGACGATGACAAACTACCAACAAAGATGATGACGACGGCGATGACAAACTACCAACAAAGATGATGACGACGGCGATGAAAAAGACGATGACGAACTAACAACGACAAACTAATGACGACGACTACTGGACGACGAACTGACGATGACGGCGACGACGAACTAACCACGACGACGAACTAACGAGGACGATGACAATCTAAAGACGAGGACGAGGACGAAGTAACGACGACGACGATGAACCGACGATAAAACGCATTATGAAGATTCGATTTTTTAACGACGAACGCGAATACACGATTTAGAAGACTACATGTGCTACCACCCCTTATCATAGGCCTTGGTGTTAGAGGTGGAAAAATTTTTGCTTGCAATGAGTACGCATCGGAAATTTTTTTATACTTATGATTATGATGAAGATGTAGTACAAAGGAAATGAATGGTGATAATGTTCGTGATTTATAATGGTTTGGTTGATTATGTAAAATATTATTAAGGGAGTGAAAATATTTAGATTTAGAAAAATGATTGTGTTTTGTAAAGGTTTAGTTGATTATGTAAGATATTATTAAAGGAGTAAAAATATTTAGGTTTAAGAAAATAAATCTAATTCAATCTTCTAAAAAAAGAAAATACAGATTTTAACTATAAAAAAATCTAGATGGGGTTCTTTGTGGAAAAAAAGTTATGTGGGGTATTTATTGGGTATTTCCTCCGTTTCAGAAAGATTATAATTTTTTTACCACATACGCATGACGATAGAAGTTTTGACCGGTGTTGTGGGACTATCAAACGTTGTTTTTTGAGAAAATATCGTGAAACATTAATGATAATAAACGTCATTTACTACAAGTTATTAGAAAATTTAAATCGTGTTATTTAGATGAGTAACGAAATCCCTCAAATTATATGTTGAATAGTACAATGACAGAGAAACGTTGCAATTTTTATGGGACGGATGTAGTATTTCTTTTGTTAGGTGGTACATTTAAGTAATATAGTATAATCAAATTATCTCACAATCTCCTTTTTTCTTCTCTCTCATTCTTTCTCCTAAATCTCACTTATATCCCACTAGCACTAAAAAAAAAACTTTTTCTTTATCAAATTTCATACAAATTCAACACAAATATAAAATTACGTGTCGGATCAAATCGTTGTAAATAAATTGGGACGGAGAGAGTAATATTATTTATGTTAAAAATTATCCGTGGAATGATCAAATATCATTTTATGAAAAAAAATCAAAAAATATTAATGGTAGTTTAAGTTTTGCATTGCAATCGTGAGTCAGTGATAAAATTTCCTATGCCGTTTAAACGAATAACGAAATTTCTCAAAATGATACATGTTAAATAGTTCAATGATCATGCAACGTTGTAATTTTAATGAGACGGAGGAAATCAGGGACTGTTGCGTATCACTTCTGTTTTTTGTTTTTGTTTCACTTTCACTAATTGATGAAACAAGCCAGTTTGATATCATTTTTGTTTTCTTGTTTTTTATTTCTTAAATGGAAGAAACAGAAAACAGAAAAAAAATGGTTTTCACTTTTTGTTTTCAGTTTCGTTTGGGTTGAATATTAAAGATTCTTTTTACATAAAATCATCTTATTTTGTAGAGTGTTTTTTATTTTCGTTATTGATTTTTTATTTCTATTATTGGTTTTGATTTCTCTAATTTTGAGTGACAATATCAAACAGCCCTAAATGTTTCAGGAAATTTGATATGTATGTTACACTATCGTAATAATATCTCATCATAATTAACAAAAGTCTAATCACTGTAAAAATTTCGTAAGTGTTTCGACTTTGAATTATACTTGTCCTTTGTTTTCATATTTTGCGAACTGCGTAAATTAGAGATTGACTTAAGAAACACTTGCTAATTAATCATGTAATTTAGTGGTTGACTTAACCATGAGCTTTATTTGGTTGACTCCAATATAATCTATGGATGAGGTAGAACTCCTCCTGGTCCACATACTAAGGGATCTCACCAAATACTTAGGAAGACCTTATACATGATTAACATGCTGCAGTATTATTTATATTTCCTTCGTTTTAAATTAATTGAAACGTTTTTTTGTGTTATTTTAAAATAATAAAATATTTTATATTTTGAAAAATTATTAAAATATTTATATTTTATATTACATCAATTTATCCCATCATTATTTCTCATTAGTTTTTCCTTTATTAGTTCTTTCTCTCACACACTCACAATGACAAAAATATCATTACATATTAAATTCAACACACTATATCTAAATTCTCATGTCAAATCAAAACGTTTCGATTAAATTGAAACGGAGGGAGTAAATCATATGTCAAGCCATCTGTAAGGCTACTTAGAGCATGATCAATTTATAAGCATAAGATTTCAGAGCTCGGGATATATAAGGCACCAACTTATCTCATTTATTGTAAATTTATAATCATTTTAACAATTTATCGACTAGTATTTATTTGATCAATTTATCGACGAATCATCCCTGTCAATACAAACAAATCTTATAAAGTATGACAAAAAAAATACAAGTCAAAATCAATAATTTGGCATTCATGTACTCATGGCTCTATCTCTTGTCGTAATACTGGTGGGGACTTAGCAGTGTGTTATAAATGTAATTTCTGGTATACAGTTTCCACAAATTTTTTTATATTTTTTTATAATGGTGTCCGGACCAGCTCGCGGGCATCTCTCGACATCCCTCGCATTGACATCGGGTAAAACTTTTATCGAAAGCTTTTTTAAAAAAATTAAATCGAACACCATTAGATCAACCCAAATTTGTTAAGTTTTCACAAATTTGATAACATATATTCTCCAAAATTCAATCTCCTCTTCGGCTCACCACCCACTTCAGCTGCTCCACTCTGCTCCTCTTCTTTCACACTGTGTCTAGCTATATAACAAGCTCTGCATTTTCATCAATGGTTTTGTGATGAAAACAAATAATAACAACATTTGAGCAATATGGATGATATATGGCCAGACGAGGGTACGGCCGTGGTGCAAGAGAAGGCGAACATGAACAGGTTGATGGCCACGGTGTATTCAGGCCCGACGCTAGGGGATATTGCAAATGCTCTGTCCGTCGCCACCGGAATGAAAACTGATCAATGTAACAAGGGAGACGCATCATCGCCGTCAAGGTTTGTGCTTCAATCATTCTGAAATACTTGTTTCAAGTTTTGCTCGTATCTTACAAGTGCTAAATTAATAGAATGCATCACCATTGGAATTCATGATCGTAATCACTTGTGTCCAATGATATATCTAATAATTGTATCAATCACTTCATATCTATAAGTACTCGTGAATGAAACATGTAGCTAGAAAGCTGTTTTTATCAACATTTGAAAATGACACCGTCGACTGAGCCCATCAAACACTTTTCTGCTTTATGGACTTCCTTTAGTTCAGATAGATTTCTTGACAATCGCTTGATGATCCCTAATTTATAACCAATTATTGTTTCTATATTATCTGAAGAGAAGGTTAATATGATTATGCTTTGGATTACTGCCACTTGTAGGATGCATATATTGGACAGGGGATTGAACAGGATTGAGAACAAGTATACGCTGAAGATCAAAAGCAGTACAGGGAGTAGTGGGATGGCTGATGATGGATACAAATGGAGAAAATATGGCCAGAAATCTATCAAGAACAGCCCAAATCCAAGGTAAATAATCACTCATCTTTTCTTCGCCTCTAAACTATTTGTAGTATATATATCTGATAGTTTACATTATTTCCACTCACATAGATATACTTTATTTTTTCATTTTATTTCAAATTTCAGGACAACAAGTAAACATATGATGCATCATGATAGCTATGTTTATTCCTAAATATTTTATCGGTAAAATATCAATTATTATTATAGAAAGGACGTATCCTAAATCATACAGTTCGTCCCAATAATTGCTAAGCTTGACACTCCTTTACACTTGCATATTTTTATGTCATCAATATTTACACTATATCTTGCAAAAAGCTCTTGAAAACATCAAAAATAAATAAAAAGATCATGAATTACTTTTTTTTTTTAACTTGTAGCACAATACGTTTTTGTAAAAAAAAAAATGCTACATTCAAAAGCATTCACGAGCTATTTATCTCAAATATAATTTGAGATATCCATGCCGCTCACCCAGAGAACCACGCCGTAGTTTTTATGGTCCACTCCTGAAATTCACATATGCGTGGTTTCTTTGTCACCTTAAACTCAACAAAGTGCGGTGGGGAACTATGATAAAACGAACAATAAATATCATGGACATAAATGACTGAAGTATTTGTCATACGTGTACGATGTCTATATATGCTTGGAAGATATAACGATATAAGGCTTACATATTGAACTAGTCACATCAAGTGTCTAGTAGAAAAAGCATAGATTAAAACAACACGGTATGAAAGATCAAGATCATGCTACATTCTTTAGTTTTTAATCATATAATAATTGCTTGATAATTTGACACGTTCCAAAATAAAAATCTGCTGAAATATATAGAGTAATTGGATACCTGATGCAATTGTTCTTTATAATGTAAGAAAAGAAGCAATTCAAAAGTATTGAAGTCAGTATACACCATTTAAAACTCATGACCAAAATTGTCGAATATTGACAAAACATAGTCCCTAACAATGACTTTTTTGGATAGAAAAAGTACATCACAGAGGATAGGAACAATTAAACGTAGCATTGGATTTTTGCGTCGGTGTCATTATGATTAGTGTTTGATTGCCAAAGCAATCACCATTACAATCCGTTTTCTAGTCAGCTTTCGATACTCTACTCGTACGTAAATCGGAAATACATGGCTGATTCAGTGGCAGCCAGCACATTATCATTAGTACTGCAATTTTAATATTTATATTATAAGTTAAAAAATTTATATTGTAATTAGTATTATATTCGTCAATTTATAATATAAACTTTTCAATCTATGATATAAAAACTAAAACTTGCAATTATAATAGGGAGTATGTTGTCACTTAATCGATCCCAACGCAACCTATATAAATTGGTATCGACCTCTGATATCTAAAGATTTCATAAGTTTGATTGCTAAAACAATAACCAATAAATTACACGCTGAATCTGTGATCGATTGATTCTAACACAATCATGAATGTATAGGAATCCTTTCCATGTGTCGACTGCGATGTAAACTTAAGCTCTATTAAATCTTTGTCCGTTTTATAACCTAATTACCTATTGAACGGTGTAATTTTCATGTGTGCAGGAGCTATTACAAATGCACAAATCAAAGATGTGGAGCAAAGAAACAAGTGGAGAGATCAACAGATGACCCAGACACACTCATCATCACCTATGAGGGCTTACACCTCCACTTTGCCTACCCATATTTCCTCTTGGCCCAACCTCAACAACAGCCCAATCCATCTTCCAAGAAGCCCAAAAAATCAGCCCAAACGAACAACCAAACTGAAGTCGAAGACCCCGAGAAAGCCCAATCACCCGACGAGGCCCAAGCTCCACGAGGCCGAGAAAATGATGACCTGACTCCGCTCATGAAAGAAAGCCCGGCCCAAGAAGCACTTGGGCCACAAGGGTTGTTAGAGGATCTGGTACCTATAAAGGTCTTGAAACCATCATCACACACCACCGTCGCCGGCGTCATCGCCGCGGGATCTCCTTCCTCCTCCACCTCATCTCACTTTTCTACTTTAGAGTCACCTCCTTGTATGTCATGGTCTCCTAATTGTTATGATCATTTTTATGAGCTTGATGCAGATTCTCACCTCTTGTATGATTACTAACCAAGGTCGTTCTTGTATTTTATACTATCATTACAGTATATAAGTGTTGATTTGTGGGCATGATGTTATAATAATGAACATACTTATAACGCAAATCACTGTGAATATGTTTGTAGTATCGTTTATTCTTCTTCGATAACGTGTCACATCTTCTGGGTTTGTTCTTTTTGGTAGTGTTCAATGGCAATACAAGGTTACATCAATGAAACGATGATAAATATCTTAGAAGTTTATGTTTGAAATGGCATACAAGTGAAACGAAGCTTGTTTAGACTAAAGTGATGAAGTCGCCCGCCTCATATGATGACCATTCCTTTAGAACTTTCCTCATTGGCCGGAAAGTCCATATATACAGTGAGGTTCAAACATACATCTCGAAATAGCACACTAGACAAAATGTACTAAACCTTAGACTACGAGGATGGGGTCGACGCCCTCAAATGAGAGACATTACTTCTAGAACTTTACTCGATGCTCACTCGACCATTTGCATTGGCCGGACCAACACAGGGAGTGCTTTGATCTGTTCCCAGGACCTGAAGCTTCTCCAGTTCCTTGACGACCTTCATGTCGGGTCTAAACTTAGGTTGGGTGGAGAGGCACCTGGCGGCAATGTAGGAGACGCTGACGGCTTGATCCAAACTGTACTGTCCCTCAAGACGAGTATCCATAACGCGATATATCTTGCGTTTGCTGCACAGGAAAGCTTTTGCAAATTCCACCAATTTCTCTTCACCAGATGGCCGGTTCGTGTCTATTGCTCGCTTTCCTGAAAGCATCTCCAACAGGACAACGCGAAAACTGTAAACATCGCTCTTGGGAGTAAGATGGCCTTCAGGATGACAATACACCAGCAGATGTCGGGAAAATTTTTACTGGAAAAACAGATTCAACCTTAAACAATAGACTAATTAAGCCCCAACAGCAGAGACGGATACATCATGATTCGGCAAATAACTAGTACTTGTAGCGACATATTCTGGGGCAGCATATCCCTGTGTTCCCATGATCCTAGTAGAAACATAGCTTTTATCACCACTAGGACCGTCCCTCGCTAGTCCAAAATCAGATAGCTTCGCATCATAATTCTGGAAATTCAAAATCGAAATGGAAGTGAGCAGGACACAAGGAGTTTATTCCATTTGATGTTGCAAAGGAACATGATACTAAAATAATTTGAAGCATTACCAAGTCGAGCAAGATATTTGATGGCTTGAAGTCACGATATATGACTTTAGCTTCGTCACTGTGAAGAAGAGCAAGCCCTTTCGCAGCTTCAAGTGCAATTTTCATCCTAGGGGCCCAAGAAAGGGGCTGGAAATGCGATCCTCCTGTTTCGCCAAAAAATAAGTATATCAATCACCAATTAGATATCCGACATTGTGCAGAACAAATACTTCAGACCTCCAAGATATTATATTGTTGTGATTTAACATCCGAGACAATCCAGAATTATAATCCAGCAGACAATTGATCAACTCACAAGCACAATCGATAATAAACAAGAACTAAAAACGACATGAAATTTACGTGAGAAAAACCCTCAAGGGTAAGAAAAAACCGACGGAAAAAGAAAACTCACTAATTAAGGAGTCAGATTACAATAATTCCTCTTTTGAGATCGCTTTCACTCTTGTGAATCGCTCTCACTCTTGTGGGACAAAGGTAAAAAAGTCAATGCCAAAAAATAACAATATCCATCTTTGGTATTTACTTCACGATCCATGCCAGAGCAACTCACTAGCGAACTCCCGTATCACAGCCTGACACGTCCTCGTATCCCCCTTCGCGTGGTGGGGATGCTCTACCACAAACTCAGCATGAGAAAACGTTGATCAAGTTTAAGCAACGCTCAAACTTGATCTTGGGAACTATCTTGGTAAGCATATCTGTCGTATTCTTCTTTGTGTGAACTTTCTGCAGATGTACAATCCCGGAAGTCAACCACTCTCTAATCTTGTGATAACGAACATCAATATGCTTCGTCCGAACATGATACACCTGATTTCTTGCCAAGTAGATCGCATTCTGACTGTCACATAACATGCAAATACCTTTTTCTGCTTGAACCCAAGTTCCTCAACCAGATACTTCAAGCACAATTCCTCTTTTCCACCCTCTGTCAATGCCATATACTTTGTTTCCGTGGTAGACAACGTAACCACATCCTGCAACACAGATCTCCAGCTCACACGTCCACCACAGAAAGTAAAAACATACCCACTCGTAAATCTTTTGGAATCCAAACCATCCCAACCACATCACTCTTTGCACTCTGGCCATCAAACAAGATGCCATAATCTGTAGTCCCAATCAAGATCCAGTTCACAGCATTCCATGCTCTCTACCTGGATTCGTCATATACCTGTTGATTACACCAATTGCCTGAGCAATATCTGGTCTGGTACAAACCATGACATACATTAGGCACCCAACCGCATTAGCATGCGGTACAAGTGACACGCGCTCCACCTCTTCTTTTAAGTCTGGGTACAACAGAGCAGACAACTTGAATTGTGCACCTAAAGGAGTGGAAACAGGTTTTGTATCTCTCATATTAAACCTTTCCAAAATCTTTTCAACTTAACCCTGTTGAGTCAACCACAACTTCTTCGTTGCTCTGTCCCTTCTAATCTCCATACCAAGGATCTTCTTTACAGCACCAAGATCCTTCATCTTAAACTCCTTACGTAACATCTCCTTCAACTGAAAATGTCCTCCTTGCTCTTAGCAGCAATGAGTATATCATCCACATATAAGCAGAGCAACAAAACAGAACCATCACCACAAAAACGGTAATAAACACAAGGATCATACTCACTTCGAGAGTACCCATGTGTTACCATGAACTCGTCAAACATCTTATACCACTGCCTAGGAGACTGTTTTAGGCCGTACAGCGATCTCTTCAATCTGCAGACCAACCCTTCTTTGTTCGATTCTACAAATCCCTCAGGTTGATCCTTATAGACGGTCTCCTCAAGATACCCATAAAAAAATGTTGTCTTCAAATCGATCTGCTCTAACTCCATAACATATGTTGCTATCAATAAGATAATCGGTCTAATTGAGGTGTGCTTCAAAACTGGAGAGAAAATTTCATTGTAGTCCACACCTTCTTTATGAGAGTATCTCTTGACTACCAACCGAGCTTTGTATTTACCTCACTCCTTGATTATGAACACCCACTTGCAGCCAACTGGTTTCGAGCCCTTTGAAAGCGTTACCAACTCCCAAGTTTTGTTTTTTCTCAGTGACTCATCTCCTCTACCATACTTGTCAGCCACTTATCGCGATCATCAGACTTAATAGTTTCAGAGTAACTGCCTGCTTTACCGTCACTGGCCACCAAAACAAAGGCTATCATATCCTCGAAACCATACCTCTCAGGCACCTTTGGATTCCGCTTTCCTTTACCCAAGACAATGCTGTAGGGCACCTACTGCTGTACTAGAACAATTGTAGTTTCCTGTTCCCTGTTGTGCTCTACCTGGTCAGAATCACCAGAACTCTGATGATGTTGATCTGAAACCTGCTCTTTTAACACTTTAAGAAGCTCCACCTGAACTGATTCCTCCCTTGCATCGTCAACTCCTTCCTTTTGCTACATCATGTGATTCTCATCAAAAATCACATCCCTACTTATCACCTTTTTCTTTGCTACAGGATCTCACAACCTGTAATCCTTTACACTGTCTTCATATCCAAGAAAGATACATTTCTTGGACCTCTCAGTACTCTGCATATCAACATAGATAAAACAACCAAATATTCTCAACATAGAATAATCAGCAGGTTTTCCTGACCATACCTTTTCTAGAACTCTGTGATCAATGACTGCTGAAGGACTCCTGTTAATGAGAAAACAGACAGTATTGACTGCCTCAACCCAGAAACTCTTAGGCAAATTCGCGTTCAACCTCATGCAACTCGCTCTCTCCAATAATGTTCTATTCATCCTCTCAGCCACTCCGTTCTGCTCTGGTATTTTCCTCACTGTGAAATACCTCGTGATTCCTTCATCCTTACAGAACTGCATAAACTGATCATACTTGTATTCTGTCCCATTGTCTGATCTGAAGTACTTTACCTTCTTCCCAGTCTGAATCTCAACCCGAGCTTTCCATTGCTTGAAAATGTCAAATATCTCTGATTTATGCTTCAACAAGAAAACCCAAACCTTCCTTGAATAGTCATCAATGAAGATGTTAAAATACTGAGTTTCAACGTTCGAGATATCTCTGATAGACCCCCAGACATCAAAATGTACATAATCGAGCACACCTTTGCTAGTATGAGATCCAATCTTGAAGCTCACCAATTTCTGCTTCACATACACACAAAACTTGTAGAAGTCCAATGCAAGACTTGACACCTTTGAGTCCCTTTCTCTTGTGAAGATGTGACATATCTCCTTCACTCAAATACCAAAGACAAAGATGCCAAAATTTTGTGTCATCTCCATTGGACTCTCCACTAGATGAAACCACAGCTCCACCTATCACCGTGCTCCAAATCAGCTTGTACAGATTCTCTGTCCGTTCAGTCTTCATAATTATCAGCGACTCTTTCTACACTCTCATCTTACTATCTCTGATTAACACAACACAACCCGCAGTGTCCAAGGTTCAAACTGAGATCAAGTTCTTCCTAAGATCAGGGACATACCTCACATCCCCAAGTGTTCTAACAATGCCATCAAACATCTTCACCTTGCAAACCGTGTCATTTCCCATAACCACGGATCCTCCACTGCACGGAGTTAGAATATCAAACTAATCTCTAAACTGGCACATATGGAACGAGCACCTGCAATCCATGATCCACTCGTTCCTCAGATCATCACCTCGAGTTGTTAGCGCAATTTCATGGGATCCGACAACTGCAGAAGCCACGTAGTGATCACCGTCGCTATCATCTACACCCTTAGCTACACTTGTAGAGTCCGAAAACTTCCCTTGCTTGTGCTTGTTCTGAGGACATTAAACTGTCATATGCCTTTCTCATGGCACTTGTAGCACTCAACCTGAAAGAGATCTCGTTTCTCTGATCGAGACTTGGATCTCGATTTCCCTCTGTCACCCTTATTTCTGTGCTAACCTGTACCTCTGTTCTCTGATTTCACCACGTATCCTTTCCCTTGACTAGATCTGGAAGGGCTCAGCTTGTTGACATCAAGAACCGCAGAAGTCACCTCCTCAACACTCAACTTGTCCTTACCAACAAGTAATGTTGTCTTCAAGGTAGCATACGAACTCGGAAGAAACTTTAGTAGAATCAACGTCTGATCCTCCTTATCCACCTTAACATCCAAACTAGCCAATTACGTCACAAGTCGATTAAACTCGACGATACGATCGTTCAAATCTGCCTCCTCCTTGATCTTGAGGTCGAACAGATCTGCCTTTAAATATAACTTATTTGACAACGATCTAAATATTTACACATATTCTAATTTCTCCCACATCTTCGTCAGTGAGACCTTAGTCAGAACCTGCTACTTAACCTGCGGCGCAAGACTCAATCTGATTGTGGATGCAACCTTAACTTCTAACTCCTCCCAGTCTTCCTCTTTTATATCGGCTGGTTTCTGTCTTTTCAGTGTCTTGAACAGTCCTTGTTGCACAAAAACATCCTTGATCGTACTTTACCAAATGCTGAAATTATTCTTCCCATCAAACGGCTCAATCTTAAACTTAACCGTATTCACAATGGTCTCAACTCCAGAAAACTAATAAAAATTTTAGCTTTCGAAATATTCTCTTCGAATCAACTAGAAAAACCCGATCGAAAAACAAATCATTGAAAAAACTAAACCCAATTTTTTTTCTCAACAATAAACCACCAATCTTCCCCAAAAAATCACTAATTTTTCTCAAAACCACCTAAACACCAATTAATCTCACACCACCCAATTTTTCCCCAAAAATTTTTATTTAGAAACTTTGAGAGAAGGCGGTAGCGGGCACCTGTGCGGTGGAGATCATGGCGGTGGAGTTTCTGGTGATGGTGATTGCGGAGTCTAAGCAAGGCGGAGGCGGCAGCGGCTGATTCTTGCCTTGCAACAACAGCGACGGTTAATTCTTCCCTTACGACGGCGGCTGTGGCTTCGGGCGACTCTGGTGCTAGGCGGCGGCGGCTTCGAGGCAGTCCAGTCTACGGGACTGAGCGAACAGAATTATCTATGGTGACGGGGCTACGAATCGGGGCGACGAGTCCTGGCGGCGGATGGGTTTTTGTGGCTGAGGATCTCTCGGCTGATTTCTTAAAAATTAACCTTACTCTGATATCACTTATTGCTATTTAACACCCGAGATAATCCCAAAATTATAATCCAATAGGCAATCGATCAACTCACAAGCACAATCGATAATAAGTAAGAACTAAAAACGACACCAAATTTACGTGGGAAAAACCCTTAAGAGGAAGAAAAAACCTACGGGAAGAGAAAACTCACTAATCAAGAAGTCAGATTACAATGATTCCGCTTCAAATCGCTCTCACTCTTGCGTATCACTCTTGAAACCCTAATTTTCACTCTTCTTATTTTTCTACATAATAAGGATATATTTATAAAGGATAAAGGTCAAAAAATAAATGCCAAAAAATAACACATATAAGTGAGGAGATACCGAAACTTAGTCACAAAGAGCACAAAGAGCACAAAGAGCACAAAGCTAGAAGACTCACCCCTGAAAGGATGATTTTCCATGCTGCACCGAGGCATAAACTCATACACAAGTAGGCGATGCTCGTCTTCTAAGCAGTCGGACGAGATTCGGATGATGCAGCTGCCCAAGAGAGTTGATCTCTGCCTGCATATGCCCGAGTTTTCATTAGTCATGTAATGAAAAGCTAACAAGTGACAAGAGTCACCAAGAAGAAAAAGCCACACCAGAGAGTATCTATTTCAAAATACATTATAAAGAACTAACAAGATTAAAAAAAAATGCGCGGGAAAGGTAGAGGATACGCTTGGATACTTACCAACCATTCTTTATGACCCTGAACGCTTTCTTGGTTAAGTTTTTCAACAGCAATCACCATGCCAGTTCCAGGCTTAGTAGGCGTAAGTGTACGGTCATCAATCCATCCCTTGAAAACAGCACCAAATCCGCCTTCACCAACTACACTATCAGGGCGGAAATTCCTGGTGGCCGCTTTCAGCTCATTGAAGCTAAAACTCTTTAAATTTGAAGACTGCAAAATATCATCCTCATTCCGAGGAGTAGCAGGAATCGAAGCTGATGAGATTTTGCTACCTGACCTGCTCACATAGTTCTTGTCTTTGCTAGCATTTCTAGAGTCCCCTGCAGAAAAATCCCATCTTAGATGCCGACAGCTATATAAATCTAACATTCATGAAAACATATGCCACAATTGGTTAGATGAGGAGGTCAATTAGTATGACATATAAGGAACCTTCACATAAGGTTGTCACCAAAGCAATTTGGCATGTAAAGGAGCTGTTCGAAAATAGAAAACTCATCAGACTTAGAAACATAAAGCCATTAACTCTCCAACTCGCGATGAGAGTTCGCTAAGATCATCGGAAACATGATCATAATTCCTTTTGATCTTAATGAGTCATTCAATGGCACTTCCTATTTCATATTCAGCAGAATTGCAATGACTAAACACCCTTCAGAGTATGATAACACAAAGAAGACCTCCATCTAAGAAATCAAGGACAATTTGATCAATCAGCTACAACCTGTTATTGCATTTGTATAGAACTCATACCCATCTCACCACAACCAACAACCTAATCAGCACATTGAGTTTGTTCATGCTAGCGCGAAAGAATTCACAGTGGGATACAGAATAGAACTCACAACATCTATTAAACACCTGAGAGCAAGAAATCAATCTCACTGAAATCACAGTAACAAGACAGAGGCCAAAACTGTAAGTACCGGTATGAAGAGGACTCTCAGCCTTGACCCGAGAGCTGAAGCAAGCTCCCATGGAAGAAACACCTCAAAACCCGCTTCACCCCCTTCAATCACCAATCATCCAAAACCTAACAAAACAGTTCAAGAGCAAGAACCATAAACTTCACCAACACAAAAATGCAAACCCATGAACGAGTCAAAAAGAGAAACCCAACTTGGACACACACACACACACTAAAGACCATCACATTCAATAAATCACACCAATCAACAACCAAATCTCAAACCACCCAATCACACAACTCTAGTGCTCATCACAATGACTTACTTTTCAAAGTTAAAGTTCACCATGATTATCCTCTATTCCCCCTTTCTCCAACCCATAGCTATATGTCCAAAAATCAACAAGACAAGCAAAATCATGTATGAAAGCAAAAAATGAAACTTTACCCTTTTTCCTTTGTGGGTTTTGGGCAAATTGGGTACCCTTTTGGCTAGTGATGGAGATTAAACTAACTTTTTGATGAAAGCAAAGGCTTCAACTTTTGCTATGTTCTGGGCTGGGCTTGCTCCTTGTTGCTTGGATCACTGCTCAAAATGTGATTTTGAGTAGGCTGAGAGAGATCAGCAACAGAGAAACTATTTGGGGGAGTTTCATATTATGGGACTTGAAGTGAAACGTGGAATGAGAATAGTGGGTGTGTGTGCTGTGCTTGGCGTGTAAGTTGCTCCATTGGAAGCCGACGACTGTGCTTAGATAATCATAATTCGATCACTTATCAAGTTGCAAGTAACATAGATAGTCATTGAAGTCAGCTTGACACTTTCTTGTTTACATGTCTAAGTAACATGTCCACAAGGTGTCAAACTGTCAGTCATCTCTGACTCTAGTGGCTCGGGAAATTTAGGAATAAACTACTCCACGAAAAGTTGGGTACTGCTAGGCGCCAGAGAGGAGTACTTTCTCAGGGTAAGATGGCTCATTACCTTAGGATAAGATGGCTCGTCAAGTTTATATGACTCTATTAAAGAGTATCGACCAACTCATATAGCTTCAAACATCATTCATCAGAATTCAATCAATGATCACCAAAATAATCGACATGGGTGATGGGACAACAATGACGACTGAAGTATTCATGTTATGCACATGAGAAGAAAAGATGTACTAAACCTTGCCTCGGGTGACACACGAAGAATTTTAGTGACACAGCATATGGAGCACTGCAGACGATCCCACTCCTTCAACGAAGTTCGCACTGCCCCGCCCCACTTCACAACGGCCCAATCTTCCAATGAGAAGATCATAGGATTGAATCCTAATATCTCCATTTATTTTTTTCCTTTTATTTAAATTATAATTTTTTTTGAATTATCTCATTTAAATTATAATTTTTTTAATTAATTTTTTATATAAAAATATCAAATTATCTCTATTTTATATCATATCAATCCATTCATCATCATTTTTTTTTTCTTTTTTTCTTTTTTTTTCGCTCTTTTTATCTATCATATTTTATAGCATTCATTTTATGTAATTAAATTTAGATTTTTTTAAAGTTTATAATTTTTTTATCTTCATCTTCTTTAATTTTGAACCACACAAATATTCTAAAATAAAAAATATTACCAACAATGTGGGATGAATCAAACAGACAAAACGATGCAAAAATTTTGAGACGAGGAGAGTATTTTTTATTAAACATATTGTTATAATAAATTGATATTCCCTCTGTCTCGAAATTATTCCAATATTTTGATATGGTATTTGTGTCGATGTAAAATTTAACATGTGTATAACGACAATCAAAAGTATTTTTTTATGAATTTATTGTGAAACATCAATGTTTGTATAAGTTATATACTTTAACCTAATACATATTATAGGACAATCAGATATGATTTGATATTAAAACGAGACTTATATTCATATATATAAAATAATATAAAATACATATATATTATAATTATTATGGGACGAAAAAAATATATTGCAATCATATATTAACTTTGTCGAATTTTTTTATCCCATATTATATATTTTATAATTTAAGACACATTTTAACTCATTTTTTAACATCTCTTTAATATTTTATCACATTATTATTTTAATAATTTATTTTTATAAAATTTTTATTTTACATAATCAAATGCAAATGTGTTATCCAACGGAGCATAAACACATCCCTGCAAGGCTAAGATAGTTCGAGGATCACTGGCCAAGCCTTCCTCTTGTAGCCTCTGTACAGAACAGAGCCTTAAAGCTAAAAAAAAAACTAAGCTAGAGAGTGATAGAGTAGTAGGCAGCAGTAGCTACTAAACTGTCACTAACAACCTTGAGGTTGGCCTACTTAAGCAAAAAATTAAATATAGGATGCTCTGATTCATTAAATTAATGACGATTAATGCTCTTATCCAAACATTGGCAGTTCTGTCATGATGATAGAGTAGACTTACCTCACTCAAACTTTTTCTATTTCTCCTCTCTCTCATATTCTTTCTTTTCGTCCCAAAATTATTATTATAATAAAATATAATGTTTTGATTTTTCATATATATTAATATAAAATTTGACATATATATAACGATGATCAAATATAATTTTTTATAAATTTATCGTAAAATATTAATGATTATGTAAATTACGTACATCAACCTAATATATGTTACGAAACGATCAGAAGTGATTTGATATGAAAATATGACTTATATTTATGTATAAAAAATATTATAAAATACATACATAAAGCAATAATTATGGAACGAAGGGAGTATTAATCGAAACGTTTTGGTCTAATATAAAAAATTATATGTATGTTGAATAGTTATGGATTTTGATTGAGAAAAAAATATTTTATTAGTGTTAATCGAGTTTGTTGTACCAATAAAGTGAGAATTAATGAATGTACTATAACAGATGAAATTAATTTGATATTTTTTTATGTTAATAAAAAATTATCAAAAATTGAAAATATTTCATTTATTTTAAAATGATAAAAAAATGTTTCAATTAATATGAAATGAAAAAAATACTAACCGTCAACAGATAAATGATATTTGATCGTTTCATAATCTGCAACGAACAATGATCAATAGGTAAGTCAAAAAGTTTCTAATAGTTTTTTTTTTGTTATTTCAATATATTTGTAATATATCTTCTCTTAATAATTTTTAATTAAAAAAAATTAAATCAACCATGATTTGTTATAATATCTTTTATTATTTTCTCTCTCAAGTGATACAGTCTCTCCGTCTTTAAACAATGGTACCCCCTCCGTCCCATATTAATTATAACCGTTTGACTCGACATCAGTTTTAAATATATGTTGAATTTTTATGTAATTTGATGAAAAAAGAGTATTTTTTTAAAAACAGTGTGATATAGTTGAGATTTAAGAGAGAAAATGAGAGAGAAGGAGGAAGAAAATGGTGACATAGTTTGATTATATTAATATAAATTGATTATCAAATACGAAAAGAATAAAAATTTTACAAATAAATTATAACTGACGAAAAAAAGTATTATAAATAAATTAAGATAAAAAAATATTTCTTTTAATCATATTTTATAAAATCCAAGATACATATAAAATCTTATATCCAATCAAATAATAATTATTATGAGTAAATTGAAATAAGAGAAATATATCAAACGTGGAGTGTGCCATATAGACCTGGTGAGTAGAGTTTGTAATGAAGCCACTACAAAAAGCATGGTTTAAATTATGCAAACATATATGGAGGGGTCCGGCATGCAATGCCTTGTTGCTTTGCCCATTGGTCCCAGCAAAAGCCTAAACAAAGGCTACCCAGACCTACACACTGAAATTTCCAAAGCAGCGGCTTAACCTAAACAAAGGCTAATTAAACTAGCTGTCGATGGAAGATAGGAAGAGGGATTTCCAATATCACGCGTTGTGATTGTCTGGAGAGAGAAGAACGAAGGAGGGGAAAAAAAAAAAAAAAACAAAAACAAAATGGCAATAAAATAAATCGGTATAATATAAAATAAAAAATGTTTCTTTTATTTTATACGAATTATAACAGATTAATTTTGTATACGTTTCGATACAAAGTTTGATATAGTTGCAGCGACGATCAAACACAATTTTTTGTGAATTTATCGTGAAATATCAATGATTGTATAAATTAAATATTTCAATTTAATATATATTGCAGGACAATCAGACGTAAAAAATTATATTAATATTTTGATATTTTTATTAGTAAAAAATTTCAAATAAAAAAATGTGACTTGGAAAAATAACGTGTTATAATTTTATTAAAATGGAGGGAATATTGATTAAAGATAACACAAAGGTCTAGACGTAATAAGCATTCTGATCAAATTTGACAACCATTGAATTAACAATGTAACAATTTTTTTTTTAATTTTTTTTTTGGACAAATGTAAAAGCATTGTCATTCCACCCCGAGAGGATACTACTCCTAGTAGTACCAGAGAACTCGGACAAAAAATAATTGAATGATGTAGACATATCATAAGAAATCAAAAAAAAGAAAAAAAGAAATGGAGCTAGGAGTTTTTTTACCCAATAAAACTCGGAGATGGGACGGTGGTGATGGTGGGGGCGAAATCGACCCACACTCTCATCTCTCTCTCTCATTTCTCATCGCGATTCGCGGCAGCGAGGGAAGAGAGGGAAAGGGGGAACTGGAGTCCGCGCTTCGCGGATAAAAAAGACAGAGTCTGATTGCGACCACTCAAATTTCACCCCACACCACACCACAGACCCCTGCTGTGTATCTCTGTTTCTGCTGTTGCTGCTTCGCCTCCCCCACAGGAGAGAGGATCACTGTCGTTGTCAGTGATGTGTTACGTCCATTTTCTCCCCCACCATTGACACCACTGTCCTCGTCGTCGTCGTCTTCGTCTGCATCTGATTCGGTTTCAGATCTGTGTGTATCGGTTTTGATTTTTTTTTGAGAGGGAGTGAGGCTGGGATTGTAGGATAGAGGAAGGTTAATTACTTTTTTTTTTCGGCATTTTTATTTTGGATTATTTTTTTGATCGGTGGATATGATGTTGGATTCTGAAATAATTATATAATAAATCAATTATAATAAAAATATCCAATTAAAAAAACACAAAATAATATATTTAATTTTTTTTTGTACCAAAACAGGGTCCTTTTCCCCTTATTTTACTGCCTCCTCTTTATTCACGCTTCCGGTTTTTTTATAGGCTGTGGTGGTGAATAAGATTGGGGGAAATTGGGTACAAATGATGAGATTACCATCACTTACCCGACAAGGAAAAGCTTACCTCTATGATGCAGTTACTATCATACAATTGCAATTAAAGAATACTTCCTCC
>JAOVYX010016209.1:0-25385 GCA_035668315.1 Drosera spatulata | reverse complement strand
CAGGTTTTGTTCTGATTTCAATTTATTTTTTTTAATCCAAAATCAAAATTAGCTACGGAAATCCGTAACTAAAATGACATTCTTATGAGGAAAATTTAGCTACGGAATTCCGTAGCTGAAAGTATATCAACTTAGCGACGGATTCCGCTAATTTTGTGCACTCCGAAAAATTAATTTTAACGACGGAAAAGTCAATCCGCCGTTGATTTTGGTCATTTTAGCAGTTTCCGTCGCTAATGTATTTTAGCGACAGATTTTTTTGTTTTAGCGACGGAAAATCTCCATAGCTAAAACGAAGATTTTTTTGTAGTGCTATTACAATAGTATTTTTAACCGTTAGATTCATTACAATTGAAGTTGAAAAGATTTTTTTTTTTGAATTTTTTTTCCACTATAATATTGACCCCTGCGCTACACGGAATAAGCAATCAAAAAATAAACAAATATTTTAAAACAACTTATTGACCATTTATCTATGACATATAGATTTTTAATTTATTGATATAGTAACTGATATTTTTGGTAATTATACGTACAGAAGATTATATATTTTTCACGGTCTTATGATTTTCGGCTAGTTCCTAGAAAAATTACCTAAAAAAAAAATCCCAATAAGCACCCCACCTATTTTATTTTTCTTGAAAATGCGACAAAATCTCTATTAAATGAGAAATTGCTATTTAATCCCTTTAAATTATTGAGTCCTGACAAATGATCCCTACGTAAACCTGATAACAGTTTCGAAACCGTCGGTTTCGGTTCCAAAACCGACAGTTTCGGTTTAATAAAAGGACAAAGCATAACCGAAACCTTTTAGTTTCGTTCCGAAACCGACGGTTTCGGTTTCGATGTCAGTTTTGATTCTGATTTAAGTTGGTCATGGTTTCATTGTTACTTTTTTACGTTTTTTACATGAATTTGTTCATAAAATATACACAAAAAACTTTTATTTAAAAAAAATATTTAAAGTATGATATAAGACGGAAAATATCAAAACTTATATAATCGTATTTATAAAGTTACGCTTAATATTCATCTTAAGATGTGATCCAATTAAACAAAAAAGGAACAGATGAAAATATAAGATGTTTCGACTAAATAGATATAACAAAGAATAATCAGTAGGTGTGAATTAGGTAGATAAAAAAAATAGGGGAAAATGCTTCAATGTTTCGGGGAAATATACGGGGTTTAGAACCGACGGTTTCAGTTCCGATTTTGCTTTTGGTGGAACCTAAACCGAACCAACATCTAACGGTTTGATTCCGGTTTATATCGGTTCTGGTTCCACCACGGTTTCGATTCTTGAACTGACAGTTCGGTTACGATTCTGTTTCGGTTGAAACCCGAATCGTGGTCAGGTCTACCCCTACGAAGTTTGAAAATAAGCACCTAACTCTTCTATCATAAGAAAAAAAATCACATTATTTTGTCACAAAACTACGTTAAAAGAAGTTTATAAGAGTGTTGACTGTATATCCTTCATTAGTTTCAATAGAAATCAAATTATTTTGGCACGAAACATAATTTATAAGAGTTGATAAATATGCATATATTTTTAAAGTTTAAAGGTTCATGTACCACCGTCGAATAGTTAGGGGGTTTTATGTTTTTTCCCAATTAAATCTCTATTTTGCATATATTGAAGATAACATCTTTATTAATTTCTTTTCTTTAATATTTGAATCTTGTGCTTTCTTCCCAAATCCCACTCTTCCCCCCCACCTGATCCTAACTCCTACACGCGCCGCCACCACAACAACCAGCTCGTCGTCGTTGTTGTCAGTTCGTCGTTATCATTTCCTCGTCCACCTAGTTGTCAGTTCGTCTTCATCGACGTTGTCGTTAGTTCGTCGTCTCGTCATCGTCGCGAGTTCTTCATTGTTGTCATCGTGAGTTCGTCGTCGTTGTCGTCGTCATCGTTTCGTCGTTCTTCAGTTCGTCATCGTCAATTCGTCCTCATCGCCGTCGTTATGAGTTTGTTGTCGTCATTGTGAGTTCGTTGTCTGTATCGGCATCATTGTCGTGAGTTCGTCGTCGTCAATTTGTCATCGTCGTCATCAATTCGTCAATTCGTCTTTGTCGTTTCGTCGTCGTCAATTCGTTGTTGGATTTAAAAGTAATAAAATTTTAAGACACTCAATTTTGGATGTAGTAATCATCATATATGATGAAAATGATCTTTTAATATATTATGGGATACTCGATGAGAATGAAATTATAGTGGGCTATTTTGTGTAATTAAAACTCCATAGGGTACCTATCAAGGATTCTATTTTAAAAAAAAAATTTAGATATTACATTTTTAATTTATTGATTTTAATAGTTTGCAATTTTGTTTGGAAGATCTTTTATATTTCTTTTTATTTATTCATTTAGATATTGTGTGAATTTGGTTTTTAAAAGATATTTTGATTTAGATTTTTCAGTTAACTATATTTTCAATAATCTTATCATCTTGGGTTTGTTTTTGTTGCTTTGTTATAGATATTCTTTATTAAATTTAGAAATTCTTTATATTTATTGATTTGTATACTTTGCAAATTATTTTTGTTATTGTTTTTTTTTTTTTTTTTTTTGAAGCGTGTTAATCCTTTTTTCTATTGTAAGGGACGAAACCCAAACACTAGATATGTTTTACATCATGGGCCTGCATTGCTTAACCTACTAGCATCATCAACACATAACATACATATTACATTTCTCACACCAACTTCAAGGAAAGAACATAATAGCAATCCGGCTTTGTATTTTTACCCTTCAATCTCCAGTTGCACTTGTCTAGCATTAGGTTGCATCACACCAGCGAGGAGCTTCCTTGCAATCTTAGTGGGACTTTGGTCCTGCACTCGAAATATCCTTCTATTTCGTTCAAGCCAAACATCATACATCAACCAGGCCATAATCCTCCTCCTTTTCCTTGCAAGTTCAGTTTTCCCCCAAGATACTCGTGAGAATCATTGCATCAGGTGGACAATGCACAATGATGAGGTTTTTGCAGCTTTAAAGACTGCAATATGGGATTACATATCTCCTGCGTATAAGAACACAAGAAGAAGATATGATCTCTTTTTTCTTTCTCAGTTCTGCATAATACACACACTCTATCAGTAGACCAGTGCATCGAAGCCAGCTATGTGATACCTAATCGTATAAAGTAGCCTTAACTCAAATCACAAAGTATGCTGAGAAAAGCTTCCAAGTTCCAACCACCACTGCAACGTAACTTCAATGCCTGAGCAACTTTAATGTCGACTCCAACTCCCTTTTGGCACCTGAACACCTCTTTCTCTTCTCTGCCTTCTGTTTTTGTTTCTTTTCTTCTTGTGAGGAAAACAACCTCTCCTTTGATCCAAAAAGAAAGCAACCGAATTAATAACTTCCTGATTTATGGAATCGATCTTCAGGAAAGCAATGAAAGTCTCCGAGGTCTATTCCTGCGGCACCCGTGTGAAATTGAAAGAGTAGTGTATGTTTTTCCTTTCAAAAAATAAGTTCTATGTCTCTTTACTCAATAATTCTGGTTCAGCCTTATCTCTCACTCTAATCTCATTTTCTTTTTGTTTTTTTGGAACATTCGGCTTTTTTTTCTCTCTTTTGGTGGTGGTAAGATGGATTTTGGTGATGCACTCAAGGTGTTAAATGTCCGAATGAGATTTTGTGATGAAGCTGAGTAAATTTTGGCTGATGATGGAAGAAAAGAGGAATTAGGATATAGAGATCTAGAGATCTAGATGAGAAACACACAATAATTTTCTTTCATTCAAGCTTAATGGTTTAAACAATACAATACCATGATATTTACAGGGTTGATCAACTAAGCAACAAAGAAGAAAATGATAAAACATACAAGCGTGAAAGGAGATCGCACGCCTAAATCTGCAATTACACGCCTAAATTCTCAAGCATGCAAAATCAAGATCGTCATTTATTTGTGTTTGGATTGTGTGGACTTTCTTCGGCCATAGGCCTGCTTGAAGAAGGGAGATGGCCCGCCATCAGCTTCACAGGCGTTTGCATTCCTTAGGGAAATGTGTTCTTTGCTTCAGTTGGTTCTTCGATCATTCGCTTTTGGTTTGTTTAAAACAAATAGCACAAGATGGTATGTTAAAAGAACACATTGTCAAGTAAGGGTGAGAACGAACTTCGACATATGTGACGTCGTTAGAGTATTATTCTCTTGAGGCTTATCATCTCCATATGGATATCAACTGGCTCATGAACCAAGTCCGATAGCTGTCTTTCATTAAGCCTATTATTTATGAAACAAATTTCCTATTTCTAGCCCTTTGTCGTAAAAGCGCTGTGTATTTATTTGCTAGGTCGATATAAGGAAGAAGGTCCTTGGGGTATTGTCTGATACTAAGACAATAGTGAGTTTGATAATCTGATTTGCATTTTGCTGTAACTGTTACTCGTCGAAATTTAGCTGGTTTTGTAATGTGTATTAATAGCTTTTTACTTGCCCATTACAGAATAGATTCTGCATTTGCTGTGAGTCAAAATGTCTAATACAATTTAAATAGGCACGCCAACGTTGGTGACTGATTAAGAAATCAAATTACTTGAATCCATTTTCTTTGTGTTGTCTCCAGAACTAATGCTACTTGGTCTAATATCCTTGTTGTTGGGGCAATGTGCAAAGGCGATTTCTGAGATCTGTGTAGATTCATCTCTTTTTGATAGTCGGTTCTACCTTCGTGACGATGATGATTTCGCTGTTACTCAAAATATTTCACTCTAAGAATCACTCACCTCTCTAAATGAAACTCAAGCAGTTCCTGGAGGATTAGTGGATCCCGCCACGTATCAGTGTGGTCAGGTAATCTGTTTCAAGATTTTCTTCAAAATGTGAAGTGAATTGAATTCGGCTTGGTTGGTCACAAAAAGGATTTGCTGCAATCACAGGGCCGAGAGCCTTTTGTATCATACGAAGGTCTGGAACAACTTCATCGCTTATTATTTGTTCTTGGTATCACTCGTGTAATCTACAGCTGTCTGGTAGTCGGTCTCTCCATGACCAAGGTTTGGTCTTCCCTGCTATTCCGATTCTTGTTAAGCTGTCACAACAGCTCTTTCAAATATGTATGTTTCTGAATGTGCCTTTTGCATGCTTAGAGTTGATAAAAGAATCATCTAATAGACTAGAACTCCTTGAGAAAAAATTCACTGCTGCTCCTCTCCTCAACCCAAGGATCTTGACATTATTATTGTGGTTCCCATGTTTTCGCTTTTCTTTTCCGATGCTGTAATTTTTATTTTCATGTACTTTACTTTGTCTAGATCTACAGTTGGAAGGCAAACCCTCTAACGAGTGACAGGATTTCGTCAGGTATGAATATCTAGCTGGATTGAATTTTAATGCCACAGACTTGGTAAAAAGAAGCCTGATCTACGGATGGGAGGGTTAATGATGTCCACTTTTACTTCATTAGCATCATTTGTATTACATGCTCTAAATGGCTTCAGGGTATTAAACCTCAGGGGCTCCAACTTAAAACCAATTGACAATGAGTGGTATAATCAAGGATCTGTATATGCATTTATAATATTCTCATCCTACCTGATGTGGGTAAAGTATTCTCAATACAATGCATCAAACCTTGGCACAAGGAGCAAGGCTTAGGTGCTTGCCTCATAAGTGTGATGACCGATGCATGTGAATCAAGTAACGGAAAAGTGTCTATGCAACCCCTGCACAAGTTTATAATGAGCATTTATTTCCTTTAGTATTATTTATAAGTTGGAACAAAATAATGGTGGCTAAGTTATACTTGTTGTCGCTAGGTAGGGGGAAAGGCCAAAAAGGAAGGCCCTCGACAAATATTTATGCAAATGTTAGCTATATCAGCCACTGTGGCATCTTCTTAGAATCTCATCTGTTGATGTATTTAACATGTTTAGTACACATCAAACCACAAACTTTAGCCTGTCAACATTATGCTATACTGCTTAATGTTTATACTCTGATCTTGTGCATTTTCCTCCACCTGTGCACCTAATGAGCATGCTTTTGTTGTTGTTTTGTTTTGTAGGGATGAATAGGGGGATAAGTTCCAGCTTTGCTTTCCACCATGCGTCACATCCATGAACAAAAATCCAGTTTGATTTGGATAGTAATTTCTCTCCCCTCGTGATTGTAAATCTGACTTCACCTCAATGATTGTGCAGTTTATCTTGTTATTTGTTTAGTCATGTCTTGTACATTGCGATCTAACTTTTAGAATGTCTAACTTCATTTATATCTGGACCATGGTGCAGCTTTGTGTCATTCGTCAATTCAAGATTTTAATACAGAAATCTGATTACTTGGTGCTACGTGCAGGTTTTATCAGTGTGCGTAACTATTTTGTTAGCTTTTTTTTTTTTTTTTTTTTTTTGTCTTTTATCTATTTTTTTGTTCTTAGGTTTAAGGTTGCAATTCATTCCAGCTATCTAAGCCTGATGGTTTATCCGATGTATCAATCTTGGTGGGCAGTTAGAGACGCATCTTATTCTTACAACACGAATACCGGATTCAGCATATTACCAATACCAATATGATTGGTGGCATTGTTCTCCAAAGCCACAGAAACTGAAAATAAAACATGTTCCATCAATCCTATGCTCACTTTCAGAAGAGAAGACTTCCTTGATTTAATTGTAAATGCAATGTAATCTGGTTGTAGAACAAAAGAAAAAGGAAATTGCTGGAATGGACTCAAAAGCCATTTGGGTCTTTCTTCCTTGGATCCATACTTCCCTTTTTTGCGCTAAAATTATGTCATACACGGTCAAGCTGTGAAGCTACTGTATTCGTCTGGGCCTCGTGGCTCGTGTTTCACATGATCTCATGATCTAACACAAGTTCTTGTGCAGTTGCATATGCCTTTAATTTTTAAAGAGACATCTCTTGTTAACTCCAGGGCAATGTTATTCAGAAATGCTTAAACATCAAAGTGAATGACAGAAAAATCATTCAATTGTATATTGCTTTTGTCTTGTACTTATTTTGTTTAGTGGAAGTACTAATTGTTGTGGCTGGGAGTGTTTCAGAATCACAGACTGCCCCTGACTTACAATTTCCATAGACATATGGTTAGGGGCATGGAACATGAATTTCATGCCATTGTGGGAATCAGGTAACTTTCATGTGTATGGTAGCAATATTCTGAAATCTAGAATACTTCTGGATAGCGACATTGTAAATCAAATTGAGCTTGCTAACTGTATTGTATCAAAATATCTCCGCCTCAAGGATAAATTTCATTATGGTCTCAGCTTGTAATGTCAACTGTATCATGAACTTCTTGTGTCAAAGATTTTTCTACTGAACCAGATGCAAGGAAAGAAAGAATTTTACTATTGTATCATCTAGGCTATGAAAATTTCAATTTCATCATCTTAAAGTCACATTTGTTGAAGAGCCAACTCTATGAATTTTTTTATTTTTTTTTGAACGGTACTCTATGAAAACTTATTTGAATCTCTTCAAACCTTGGTTGCGAAGAATGGACTGTATACTATCTCATCTCATAACAAGTGTCACCCTGTACAATTGTGAAGTCTTCCCTTGGCTTTTCACGAAGTGTTTCTAGTCTTTGATAGGTAAAAATTTATTCTGTTGATTGCAGTTAGCCACTTTGGGCTTATGCCATATTATGCATCTTGATCAACGAGTTAACGTTCCTTTTCCAATTTTTTGATTCTTAATTTTTTTTTTCTTAATTTTTTTTTTTGGTTCCTTAAAGCCTTATAAGTACGAAACATTATGTATCTTATAACATTTCACCTTTTAATGCAGGACTGAATGTATACTTTTGGCTTTCTTTTATCACTGCCGTGGTAATACATTGTTACTATCTCAAATATTTTGGTAGTTGTTTTTCATCATTTCTTTTATTCGTATTCATCCCCCCTCGCTGAAAATACTTTCCCTCCATCTCCTGATCGCAAATGCCGATCTCAATCTCGATGTTGATATGGATACTGACATCGATGTGAGATGGAGGAAGAAAGATATGGCATTCTCTTTGAGCTGTTCCAAAGGACATGATATCAGATTCTTTAATTCAATAACATATGCTGTTTTGAAATTGCGAAATGAAGTGCTCAAGGATGCTGGTATAAGCAGATGAAGAACAATCAGCTACAGATAAAAAGGTGATGCTTGGTTATCACTTGAGAGTGTGTACAGAGTAGAGTGTAAATCTCATCTTCGATTGTCAACCATGTCTAGTTCTGTAGCTGAACAAGCAGCTTTCGAGAAATCAGTCCACAGATTATGCTCAGCCTCTTCGTTTTCATTGTCTAAAGAGAATGCGCCTTTGCTTATCTAGAGGAAAGGTTTATTTTCATGGCAGCAGCGACGATGGCTTCAGGATTTATTTCCTCCTTCCTCAGCAGGCCAATGCACTCTAATCTCCAAGAGACATTATGTTCTTGGACATCTCTCTCGATGTCTATACAATTTGCTGGAGATTCAAGGGGATGGATGCAACCCCTTTATGTCTTATTTTGATGTGCTGTCCAAATATTTGCTGATATCGAACATGTGGATCCCAAGGCACAAGATTCAGACTACTTCCTTTCTGCTATCTACAAAATTCCCAATCGCCTAATCCAAGAACTTGGTTTGTTTCTATGCATTCCATAGATCTATGTAGCAACATTGAAGCTCATGCAACTGTCTCCAGCTTCATCTCTCAGAGACGGTCGGTTCCTCTCTCAGAAAGCAAACATGTCTCCTATTGTTTTACACAGAACATGTATCTAGAGTCACAAACAAGACCAAAAAGACCCAACTTACTCAAATCATCACCAACTACTGGAACATAACAAAACAGGTCCTTTCATACCCTCACTAATCAAACCAACAAGCAAGATCCAGTGCAAACAGCGCGACAAATACCATAGTACCGATGATGAAACTTTCAAGTTCAACACAAACTTAAAGAAAACATAAACATCACAATCATAAGCTCAATCCGTTCCAACTTTCTCAAGCAGTGAGGTCCTCCTCCTTGTGAGTAGCAACAGTGACAGGCCCCGACGGATAAGCGACGCAAGTCAGCACCCAACCCTGCTCGATCTGCTCATCATCAAGAAAACTCCCGTCGCTCTGATCCACCGTCCCCTCGACGATCTTCCCCGCACAGGACGAGCACGACCCCGCCCTGCACGAGTAAGGCAGATCAATCCCTGCCTCCTCCGCCGCATCCAATATATAAACGTCATCGGGACAGTCGAACTCCTGGACGGCCTCACCCGGCAGGATCAGCTTCACCTTGTGAACCGCATTCGCGACAATGCTCCCGCCACGCACGACCGGCATGACGGCAAATCGCCCGAGGGAAGGGACAGGCCGCAGGGTTGGGATGGCGGCGGCGGGCAGCTTCCTCATGGTGAGCATTGAGGAAGCTGAGAGAGTTGGGATGGTTGCTGCTGCCATTTTCTGCCTTTGGTTGGATATGCTGTGACAGAATGAATGCAAGAGAGGTTGAAGCAATGTGGAAATGAGCATACTGATTTTTTGTGAGGATAAAAGAGAAGAGAATGTGTATCCTATCTGCCACGTGGCGGGGATGTAATGGTAGGTTTATCTGTTATTATGATCACGAGAGGGTTTGTTTTGGCCATTCGTTGGAGGAGTCTGTGGCTGCCACAGTCTTAGCTTTACACGTTTGGTATGTGACCTTACATTTCAGTCGAGTGAATGAACAGGGTAGATGGTGGCTACTGGCTATGGTGTATAACCCAGATGTATCTTATCAAGTGCGTGATTTGATGCACGCAAATGTTTTTGAAGTTTAGAAGTACCGAGTTTCAAGTCACATAGAGGAAAAATTACTTGTCAACGAGACATCGGTGCTAACTCAACAAGAACTGTAAAAAATTGGGCATAGGATCGAGTTTATGAGGAAAAAAAATGATGTGCGTGATCTTAATCTCAAGTTATTAGAAAACATTGCTTTAATTGAAACTCAAACTCGTTACCCGTGAGGGTTTGGATTGGATTCGATATATCTCTCTAACTAAGATGCGTAACATATTCGTTTGGCACATTGTGTGAAAGGCACTTGAGCTGGAAAAAGGCATCCAAAGATTCCAAGATGAGGAGTTGCATCAACTCAACTCTCATTTCAAAGAATACTGGAGATGACAAAAACATAAACAAAATCAAAACACGGACTTGTCTCATGGATGCTTCAAGCTCTGATGGTACACTTGCTAGTATAGAACTCCCAGGATGTGTAACAGTGTAAGGGCACAAAGTACATGGCAAATCTTCGCAAGTTTTCCCTTGAGTTCATGCCTAAACCAAGTCGATTCAAAACTACCAAAACGACCTTCAATCTTGGGAGGGCCATCACAAGGGATACTATTTCTAAAGAGGAAGCATGAGGAGCACAACGCATAACGAGATGATCCTATATCCAATACGTTCAAAATTAGGAAAAAGTCACAAATAGTCATAGGAAAATAATAACGAGATGATCCTATATCCAATTTGCTGATGTGTGAGAAAAATATCTCCTTGAACAAGTTTCAAATAAGACTCCTCGATGTCATCCTTTTTTCTTCTTTCTTTTCCTCTGAAACATCAAAAGAAGTAGAGTAAAAGATTTTTAGCCGATACGCATGGGCTGAATTAAAACTTACAAGAATCATCATTGAGAAGATCATCATATAGAACAGTACTCGAGCACAAGCACTTTTACTACTTACTAATAATAACTTATGCAGTTTGAGTACATGAATCAGAAGTGGTCTGAAGTATCTTTCTTATACAATAGATTATAGGGCTCTGTATCAACCGAGTTTCAAAGTACGGATTATCATCACTTGGACAAAGCAAGGAAGTAAAGCAATCACATGATGCACAGCACCGGCAATGAGACTGGCCATAAAAAGTTTTCCTGATATTGAGCACAATTCTCCCTCCTCTTGAGCAGAGGTACAGAGTTTTCCCGACATTGCACATAATCTCCCTCCTCTCGAGCACAGAGGTGTAGATAGGGAGTCCTGATTAGGTCATCTAATTGCTCCCGGCCTTTAGGATCCGTACTCCCATCATCAATGCTGTAAACAACTTGCTTTCTTTCACAGGATTATGAGTCGGGCATCGGCATGATAAATCATTATTCTTTATTGTTGTACTAGCACATGTGCAACCTGCGGGTCATTACGGGCACAAAGAGGGGTTTGCAAGATAAATTAATTAAAAAAATAGATTGATGAGGTACATCTAGCTGGTTATATAATAACACAAATAAATAATGAAAGACATCTCTTGTTAAAACTGTAAACCAAGATTTGATAAGGTTAAGGGTTTGGGGAACGAAGGTTCCTGCCAGTGATTGCGATCTCGCTGAGCACCAAATCATCAATGGGAAGAGGACGACCGAAGAAGAACCAGGAGCAAGGCAAATTGCAGGATGAGACTGCAGATGTGTATGGGGAATCAAATAAGATAACTGTTGCGAGGAAAACGGACGATGTGGAGAAGGGACAACCTAAGAAGAAGAAGAAGGACGTGCAAGCAAAACATAAACAAGGCGATGGCCAATGGTAGTAAGAAACTTAACAATGAGAAAACGAAGAAAGAAGAAGGATATTAAGAAGGTTGATGTTGGATTCAGGTCACTGAGGAAACGATGGGGGTAGAAGTATCGAAAATGGAGAAACCTGTGGGTATTTTGCCTAAGGTAGATGATACCAAACCTCGAAAAAGCTGGGTGGATGCGGTTGAAGGAAAGGAGTTAAAGTGAATGTGATAGGTGATGTTGCATAATCGTGATTCTAGACTTGGTATGACCCTTGAATCTAATGGATTTGAGGTTGAAGACCTATTGATTACACTGGACGATGTGGTTGATGAAAGGCAATATTGGAAATCAGCTTTGATTGGCTATGTACTGGGGGACAAGATTCCTTATGCTGCTATGTGTAGTTTTGTGCAGAGCCAATGGAGAGGTGTTACAGCTCCTGAAGTCCTTCTCCATGTTTCATCTTTTGTTTTGGGGATGTGGAGGATAAGGAGAGAATAAAAGAATATGAGCAGGTTTTTCAAATCCAGAGACCATTGATCTTAAGAGACTGGGAAGCTAATTATAGCTTTGATGATCAGTATGTGGGTAAGAAGGCAATCGGAAAAATTGCAAGTAGAATTGGTAAGCCTGTCCACACTGATCGTCAACAGACTGCTACTAAGGGGAGGGTGTCATTTCCTCATATTCTGGTGGAGATTGACATGGAGAAAGACTAGGTTGAACAAGTAATTTTAAGGGACCTGAAGGAGAAGTGATTCAACATAAAATGCACTATGAGGGGATCCTAATTAGATATAGTAAATGTCTGATATGGGGACACAAGGCTGAGGTATGCAGGTGTGGCTGAGGTACGCAGGACTCAGATCAAAGCCAAACAGGTGTAGATCCCTAATAAGAAAGATGAGATGCTAAATGTCAATGCAACTATTCAAATGGCGCAACCTGTGAAGCAAGCGGTTCCTATTAAGGACCCTGAGAAGGAGTGGACTGCAGTGAAAGGTAAATCACCTAGCAAGGCCCCCATTGATGTGCAGAAAACTAACCTTGGATTATATGCTAGCTTACTGCAGGAGGATAGCCTGGAAAAGACGCAGAAGATTGTTAGTGAAAAGCTGCTAAAAATGGTTAGCTCTTCCCTTGCAGGGGACCTGCTCCTTTGATGATGATTGGGGCATGGAAGGTAAGGGGCATAAATAACCCTGATAAACACCAGGCTATCAGGCATTTCATGAAGAAACACTGAGTATTAGAAACAAGGGTGAAGGCTAAATCAGATCACTCGTATTTTTCCTTCTTGTTTTAAGCATTGGGGATATTTGAACAACTATTATTTTGCCTAAAATAGCAGAATATGGGTGGTGTGGGACAAACGCTGTTATGAAAATAAGTATATATCAAGAACTGAACAAGTTTTGTTTTGCACTATATGATCAGATGAGGTGATGGACAGTTCATATCCTTGGTATCATTTGTATGTGTCTGGAATACAAAAGCTAAAAGGTATCATTTGTATGTGTCTTATGGAGAATTTTGATACAACTTAGAGAAAACTACATAGCTCCATGGTTAGTTATGGGGGACTTTAATTAAAGAGCTGCTGAAATGTGAGAATAGTTATTTGCAGCAAATGGCTAAGGATCTATGGGTGGCTAACGTGGACCATAATACGAAGTACTTCTACGCCATGATTAAAAGCAAAAAGAGGAAAAATGAGATACTGAAGAATCTTCAGTGAAGATTCGAAAGTAAGATAGTACATCGACAACTGAGATGGTCAGATTGAGGAATTTCTTAGCTACTTTCAGAACTTGCTTGGGATTGCACCTCCTACTCATGATGCCTTTGATGATGGTATAATAGCTGAAGGCCCTAGGCTAACAACTTTTCAGCAAGATCTTCTCTTAAAGGAAATCCAGGATAATGAGATCAAAAAAGCCTTGTGGGATATTGATGACTTGAAAGCTCCAGGTATTGATGGTTTCTCAGCCTTTTTCTTTAAAAACAGCAAGAATATCACAGGAAATGATATTGTTAGGGCTGTGAAAGGTTTCTTCTGATCCGGGAAGATACTTAAGTATATTAATAATACTGTTATCACCTTATGCCCAAGGGGGATGCCCCATCTAGTCCTGCTGAGTTTCGCCCCATTTCCTGTTGTATAGTTTTGTACAAGCATATCAAAGGTGCTTTGTGAAAGACTAAGTGCAGTACTGCCTTGTTGATCAGTGTGGCTCAAAGTACATTTGTGAAAGGTAGAATGGACACTGATAATGTAATGTTATGCGAGGAACTTGTTTGTGGCCATGAGAGAAAGGCTATATCCCCACGATGCATGATGAACTTAGATATAAGAAAGACTTGTGACTTTGTGAAGTGGAATTTATAGAAGCCCTCATGCAATCCTTAGGCTTTCCACAATAATTCATTCAGTAGATCGTGGTGTTTGTAACTTAATGAGTTATGTGGTTGAAGTAAATGGTGAGTTGTAGAACATATTTAAAGGAGAGAGGGGTTTAAGGCAAGGTGATCCTCTCTCCCCCTATCTATTTGGGGTGGTTATGGAGTTTCTAAATCAAAGAATGAGAGAAAGGGGGTTCAAGCATGGTTTAAATAATCATAAATGTAATCGTAATCGAAATCAGAAAAATTCCAAAAAAATTTGAATTGGCTGAATCGATCGAATCGGATGATTACTCGGCTAGATCTGACCGATTCGATTCAAACATTTTTTTTTTATCAATTTCACATCTTTAAATACTTCAAACTTTGAGATACACACATACAATATACAACATCATTAATTACATATACTCATTAATGATTTTTAAATCAAATATCCTCCATAATATCTACGGCTTCAACGAGGACCTCATCAAGATCCCGAATTTTTTCACATACAAGTCAATCATCACCATGACCATGAGAGAAATTCGAGTTATTATTGTTAGGTGGACAAAAAAAGAGAACAAAGTTTTTTTTTTTTTTTTTTGAAAGGCAGCATGAGGATAAAACTAGACAAAGTATGAGTCAGGTTTTTTTTCCTTGTTTTTTTCAAAATATGCAGAATCATTCGAATCAGGCCGATTCACCTCCGAATAGTTCAATTCAAGACCGATTCGGATCGATTTAAGATATTTTCCGCAAAATCAGTGTGAATCGGAATCGATAGAGCAAAAACCGATCCGATTCGACTGATTATGTAAACCATGGTTTCAAGCACCAACCTAAGTGTAAGAAGCTGCAGATTGTTAATCCAAGCTTCGCTGATGATCTGATGCTTTTTTACAAGAAGGACATGCAGTTGTTTGCCATGGAGAGTGGTCTGGAGGTTTGTTTCGGGAAGAGTTCTATTTTTATTGCTAGGATTGAAAGTCAAAGGAGGCATAGCCATGCTGAGGAAATTAAGGTTCAGATGGACGAATTTCGAGATCATTATTTAGGAGTTCCTCTTGCCGCATAAAAAATCAGTATCAAGATGTATAGAAATCTCATTGATAAGATCACGAGGAGAATTACAAGCTGGCAAGCTAAGTTTTAAAGCTATGTTGGTAGGCTGCAATTGATTAAGAGTATTTTAATGTCCATTCACTCATATTGGAAACAAATATTCTTAATTCCCCATGGTGTATTGGGTGAGATTCAGAAGAGATGTCATCTTTTCCTTTGGATAGGCTTTGCTATGAATCCCCATCGTGCATCGGTGGCCTGGGTAGATGTATGTAAAAGTAAGGAGGGGGTCTTGGTATTGAAAATGTGGAATGATGGAATAATGTTTTTCTGTTTAAAGTTGTATGGGACATACAGCTCAAAGCAATCAGATTATGGCTCCAGTGGCTGAATGAGTATTATGTCAAGGGCATCAGTATATAGGAGGTGTAGGATAAACAAGGCCAAAACTGGGTTTGGCATGCAATATTGAAAGCGAGAGATAAGATGACAGCCATTATTGATGTAAGGGTGAAAACTGAATGGTATAAGGTTGGATATTCCATTGCATTAGGTTATAAAGCAGCTATGAGGAATCATCAAAGTATGGTCTGGCCGAAGCTTACATGGAATAGTGATGTACATCCTCGTCATGCCTTTATTTCATGCTTGCATTTTTAGGTAAGTTGCGTACGACAAAGTGGCTTTGCCTCCATGGTCTTATAAATGAAGATGAATGTTTGTTCTGCACAGAGATGTGAAGGATTTGAACCTTATTTTCTTTGAATATGAGCTTTCTGAGTTTTGTTGTTGTTGGTGTGATGAAACCCCTGAAGCAAAATTTGCAGTTGAAGGGGTTGGAACATTGGATGAGATGAATGCTAAAAGTTAGTCGTGGCAAGTGATGGAAAAATCGAGGAGAAGAATGAATGCAATTCTGATTTATGAACCCTGCATTCTGATTTATGAACCCTGGGGCGAAAGGAATTCCAGGTTGCTCAACGGCACCAGGTTGACGGCTGAAATGGTGATCAAGAGGATCAATGACCAAATAGGGGTTTGATAGTATAGCGTTGGTGTATATAGAGTTATATGTGAGGATGGAAATAGTACATTGTGTCACTTTTGGTATTCAAATGAAAGCGCTTAATTCCCCTTTGAAAAAACTGTAAACCAAAGTACGAAATAAACGATGAAATAATCCTCAGTTCAACAGTTATGATATTACCCAGGAAACTAAATCTGTCTCCACTTAACTAATAAAATAATACAACAACAACCACAACAAAACTCTGCAGAGCTCATAAGTAACCCTTATCATGTACTCCTTCCATCCCATGAAAAATATAATGGTTTGACTTGACACGAAAATTTATTTGTATGTTGAATTTATATATAAAAACTTATTTGCTCTTGGGATTGTGTGAGAAAAATGGGTGAGAAAAAGAAATGAAGGAGAAAAAACAGTGGAATAAATTGATGTGATATAAAAAAAAAAAAACAAGGATGTTTTGATAGTTTTGTAGAAAAAAATTTCGAAATATGAAAGTGTTGTTTTTTTTACGGTACATTCAAATTAGACAAATATAATATTTTTCTAAGGGATAAAGGAAATACAACTATGAAAAAGCTCTCACCAAGTAAGCTTAAAATATGATGATAGTGCGAAATTTAGCACCAGAATGGAGCACCCATGGGGTACGACAAATTTACAACCGAAACCTGACTCTAACCAATCATGATGGTTGTATCAAGGGAAAGATCGAGGGATGAAGTCCAGGTGGTGTCACCAGATCAAACCACGAGTCAAAGGAAAGACTTGTTGGTAAAATGTCATTTAAGTGAGTATTTTGAAACAGGAAGTCATTTAAAAAACTTGTTGGTGTACACGAATCGAACCAGGTCGATTATCGACAAACTCGAACAACTACTATTAATCTCGAGTAGGGTTTTATTCGAACTTGAACTTGAGTCAGAAAATGGCACCGAGTTTGACCCGAGTAGGTACTTGGCGGTCTTCAGATAGCTAACAATGATGATCATGGAGCTGACAAAATAGTCAATCCGGCAAAAAACAGGAGGAGAAGGAAGAAATATATGAGCTTTAGGCTCCAAAATTTAAATTAAGATAGCTTGATTTAAATTTTGGAGCAGACACAAGGGTAACACAGGATCAGTACGTAATATTGTTGTATAAATAGCTTGTTCAAAATTCTTGCAAGTATGAGCAATCATCACAAAATGGAGGTACAGAATGCTGATTGACAGAGAAGGCCTAGTAACGAGATGATAAAAAAAAAATGATATAAAACTCTGTGAGCAGCAAACAAGGTTGAAACATACAACTGACCAACTGCAGTGAACCATGGATACTTGAGGACAAACATATGAGCTTATCAGAATATAAAGAGCACGTGCATCACATACTAGGCCATTAGGCCCAATACATGCCAACAAAAGCCTATAATTGCTTAGATGAGGTAACCATAGGAAGCATGATACAATGGCATTAATCTACAAAGGAGATTTATGTTGAGGCTATAAACTATAATGCCTGCCTTCAAGGTTTTGCGTAACGAAAACCGCATATTTTTTTTAAAACCGATACGGTTTGCCGTTACGGATCCGTATCGGACCTATACGCATGGATACGACAAACCGTGGTTGCCCTTAAGTCCATTTCATAGTAGATCTATGTTTCACACATCTGTACACCTTAACCACGACTCTCCAATCTTATATTCTTATATTCTATTGAACCCAAAGATCTATAATGTAATTTCGGAGTTTTTCATGTCTTAGTTTCTTTCTATGTTCGCATTTTCACCTCAATATTTTCAAAAGCCATTTAAATTTTAGACACCCTTTGTCTCTAACTCAAACAACATACCTAATACTCCCTTTGTCCCATTTTATCTGTAACCATTTGACCCAACACGGAGTTTTATGTGTTGAATTTTTATCGAATTTGTTGTACAAAGAATATTTTTTAGTGGTAGTGGAGTTTACTGTACCAACAGAGAGAGAGGATATAGTGGAGTATATTGTATCAGATAGTGAAAGTTTTAATATTTTTTTTAATGTGAAAATGTTACCAAAACTGATAATGTTGCAAGTACATTGGGACGGAGGGAGTAGAATGATTGTCTCATAGAACTTTCCCCACATTTCAGGCGGTATTTCATGTCACGCCCTGAATTCCAAATAGGCCTGATGCCATGCGAATAAAAATGTAAATTTGTCACTGAATACTTATGTGACGCTCTTCCATTTCAACACTCACCTTTGATTAATCAATTCTCCGTAAATAGAACGTTCTTCCATGTCACGGAGGGAGTAGAATGATTGTCTCATAGAACTTTCCCCACATTTCGGCGGTATTTCATGTCACGCCCTGAATTCCAAATAGGCCTGATGCCATGCGAATAATAAAATGTAAATTTGTCACAGAACACTTATGTGACGCTCTTCCATTTCAACACTTACCTTTGATTAATCAATTATCCCTAAATACTATCAACATAGTTAAAAGATTATCAAGAACCTACTTGGAATAGTATTTCCAGTCTAGCATTAGGCTTCCATGTAAAGTGTTAAAATACTTCACCTTATATCGCACTTCAGTAATAGAAAGAAAACTCACACTCTAACCCGAACAACATGGGGAAACAGGACCCTTGTGATTTTAATTATAAAGTAATAGAAATGGGAGGCCTGAAGCTTTATCCTAGGTTCACGCAACATTTCCACCAATTTCAGTACTTGCCAAGACATACACTCATCTCAGTCTACATTCTGAGCTGCGTCACAAGTAAGCATTACTCACAAACTACCAGATATAGTAGGAACAGGAAAAGAAAATAAGGGCGAACAGACCTTTTGTACACGAGCCAGCAAGCGAGTTAGGTTGCTTTTCGAGCTCCTCACATGTTCAAGGTTCTTTGTGCTAACATTCCGAGCCAGCTCATCCAAGACAAGATAGGCATTCTTCTCCAGCTCCACCACACTAGAATCAAGAAAAGAACAAACAACCTCTACCGCAATCTCCAGAACCTGAAACTCAAATGGAAGTTCGTGTTGATCTGCTTCACCATGTTCAGCTCCAGTTGCCCAGTGTCCACCAGTAGGGGAGTGAGCCTCATTATCATGAACATCATGATGGCCAGCTCCAGTAAAGTTTAATTTGTGGGATAGTTGCCTCCTAAGTTGATCAACGAATGGAAGAACTTCCTGGCGGAGAGGATCAAGCAAAAGCACCTCTTCAGCAGTGACAATGGCTTTAATAAACTCCAGATTGACAACCATTACTTTTTCCCTTGCTGCAAAGGATGAAAATGATATTACCACGTGATACTCATCCTGATAATTGAGGCCACACGGTTTAATTTTCTCTTGCTAACTGGTCGCTATTTTCTACAAGCTGTGCATACAGATTTTCCGCATCACACAAGGAGGACAAGAAGGGTCATGTGGGTTGTTGCCTTTTGACTTAGGACAAGGAGGAGGAAAAAAGCTCAAGAGTGGTAACTATATCCACAAAATTTCATAATTACACAATTCAAGCAAATAGGGAGATCAAGAAAGCATGACAGTCAGTTTTCAAGGTTAGAAAGGAATTCGGGACCAGTCCACTTGATCATAGCCCCTTATGTCGGAATAAATACCTCATTTTCACATATGAAATGATAATTTAACACAATCCAATCTAGTTTCCGAAGCAACTGAAATGCCAGCGACATTCACTTTCACGCAATCACTGATTCATTGATGATTGCTTACCAAGTACATTCGAGGACTGCGAGAACACAGGCCCGAGGATCCTCAAATCCCGAGCAGGAATCCCAACCCTCCGAATCACAGCCCCCTTATCCCACTCCATGAGCTCGGAGTTCCCGTCCCTATCGAACCTCATCCACAGCCTCCACCCTCCCGTCTTCTTCTTCCCCTTTGCATTCACCACCACCGCGTTCTCAGTCGGAGAAGGGGAAATAGCGGCGGCGACGGCGTCGGCGGAGGTGAGAGGCATCATCTCGGCGGATGATCGGCGGTGGTTTCTCAGGCGATTGATCGTGCGGAAGAGGAGAAGGGATTCTTCCCAATTTGGGGGGACGATACGGGTTTGCTGTGGTTGATTTGGGGATTTTGGTGGTGGTGGTTGCGATTGCCGGTGTTTTGTTCTGTGATGGTTTTTGTTCGTTGTCGTCGTGTCGTCGTCGTCTTCTTCTTCTTCCATGTAGGGTTGGTTGCTGCTTTTTTAGCTTTTTGGGTTGATTGGCTGGCAATTGGGATGATGTTTTATGTGAGTGATTTTCTTTTCTTTTCTTTTCCTATTTCTTTTTGTACGAAAATGACATTTCATTGACAAGGTATTAATTTATGACAAATGATCCCATCGAGTAAAAAAATAATAATTATTTTATTTTTAAATTAAAGGTTATATTTTTTTCGATATCTATTTTATGTATTATTATATAAACTAAATGAAAGTAATTGAGATTATAATTTGATCGGATATTTATGAATTTAATCTTTTTTTTTTCATTGCCAAAAGTATAAATTTGTGATACATGATCCCTTCAAAGTATTTATCGATATTTATGAAAATGACATTTCATTGCGAAAGTTTTAATTTGTGACAGATGATCCCATCAAGTGAAAAAAATATTGATTATTTCATTTTTAAAATGAGAATTATAATTTCTTTCGACATCTATTCATCTATTATATACAAAGCGAAAGTGATGAGGCTATCTTAGTTGGATATTTATGAATTTAATCTTTTTTATCAAATGAATAAGTTATCTGAATAGTTTTTTAAGTTTGGATACTTTCAGATTTTTTTACAAAGTGAATCTATACTTACGTCTATATCTACACTACATACAAAGCAAATAGAGATCTTTTTATCTTCAACTGAAATCTTTTAATCTTAACTGTTCAATTTTTAATCAGATGATTATGATTAAATATTAACTAATTATAAAATAAATACAATTAACAGCTAAATTTTAAAAAAATATTATTTTAAAAAAAATTATTGGCCAGACAATGTGATTTGGTTGAAGAAAGAGAGGGATTTAATATAAATATCTACTAAATTTGTTATTCCAAAGATATAATCTAGAGTGGGGGCGAATAGGTTGTTTTAAAATTTTTGATATAAGATAGTAGAGTGTTGACTAGTATGCACTAGTTTTTTTTATAGACCGTACGATGTGTTTGCTGCAGAGATTTATATTTTTAAAGCTTGTCTCTTTATACTCTTTGATTTATTTCTAACAGTTCTAATATGTACCAACCCTGCAATCAGCTCTGTTGCATTCAGTTTGCTGCCACCTAGTCTGCACCCAGTATCGTTAAGACCTCGCTTGCACTTGGTCACTGCTACAATCTCCTCTGCACCCAGCACTGCTGTAACCTTTTCTGCATTGTTACGTTGGTCCTTGTCAACAAGATTGATCCGACATCCTGAAATATTTGCAGGTCTTTTGTTGTCCATGTATATCTTAGCTGCCTTGTTGAAATCTCTCTGTCATAGTCTGCATCTGGTGGTCCACAATACTCTTTATCTATGGCCGTCTACTCTTCCGCATCATACCT
Source organism: Drosera spatulata (assembly GCA_035668315.1). Lineage (NCBI taxonomy): Eukaryota > Viridiplantae > Streptophyta > Magnoliopsida > Caryophyllales > Droseraceae > Drosera > Drosera spatulata. Next base: position 3,828 of record JAOVYX010016209.1, on the reverse strand, counting down.
AGACTGCAGATTAGTAACCTGATTTCCAGCCTAAGCACACTAACTACATCACGGTTTTATTCCTAAATTTTGTTCATCAATTTCTATACAAATGAAGGGATTGCACATTCCTATCAATCTTCCTCTAAATTGATGCTAATAAAACTTCTAAATAATAAAATAGCAAGATAACTGCTTACATTGTCAGAAAAAATTTTAGAACCTGAAGTTATAACTCAGCGAAGTATTTACCTATGTTGTTCTCCTCCTCTGCTGCGCTTTGGAAGGTAGTCTTCATGTTGTCCTCCATGCCTTCTCTTCTCCTCCTGAGGCCTTGAGGGCTCTTGTGAAGGCTTCCTGTACTTTGCTGACCTTTCTCCTTCTGCTATATCCTGAGGTCTTCTTTTGAGCTCTGTTGCAGACTTCTGCTTTGCTGTTGTTTTTGTTTCCTTCCCTTTTTCTCGGGCTTTCTCCCCCTTTTTGTTAGCATCTCCTCAAAGAGCTGCTATGTAATACCCCAAAATTTTGATATTAAATATACTATAAAATATAACGCTATTTAAAAATACGAATGATATAACGAATACGTAACGCTAAACATAACGTTATATTGGTAACGTATGTGCTTAACAAATACACGTGTTAAATATAACGTACGTGCGACGTTATAACGTAACGTTATAATACACGTATTTGTGCTAATAAAATACAATCCCGAAAACATTCAAAATTTACAACGAAATAAATGTCACTAAGTCAGAAATAATTTTACCTATTTACAGGCATATTTTTCGATACAATAATAGAACGAAATATGGATAAAAATGGACTGATAACAATCAAATGAGGGAGCGAGTTTGAAATATTCAAACTCCCTCCCACCGAATTCCTTTTCCCCATTTCATGTACACAATCACGCGGCCAGAAATTTTCATGCACGCCCGACCAGCTCGTCAAGAATCCCGCACCTTTCTCTTCATCAAATCTCCATCTCTTCAGATCTCCTCATTAATCCTTCTCCCCATCTCCTCTCCTATCTCTCCATTTCCACCTCTGCATCACCTTACCACCAGCACCTCGGCCACACTTCCACCATCCTCGCACCACCGCCATCATCATCAGATTCAACAGCACAGCAGCGACGGGGTAGAAGGTTTGACGTGTCAATTAACGACGGTCAGCAGCAGCAGGGACAGCAGGAAGCAGTGGATATGGAACACATCGAGGAAGACGAGCATTTGAGGTAATCTAACCCGTACGAGACGTTTACTTACGTTCCTGAACTAGATTCTGTTCGTGCATGTTGAGATCTTGTTTATGATGAAATATGATCGTTTAGTCATGTGAAAGGTGGTTCCAAACATGGTTCCATCCATTTGGTATACATAAATAACAGATCTTAGAAAGGTGTTTGAAGATTGAGCTCACCTAGATTCCAGTATGATTCGACTAAAAACCGTGAGGAACTATTGTTGGGATTTTGAGATGAGTATGAGAATTTGAGCTCACAATCGTTTTGAATATGTTGGATGTTGATGAAATCGAAGAGGGATCTACCATAGATTTTCTCACTCAATGAAAAAGACCTACAGATAGATTGGTTGCGAAAGTGTTCGATGAAATGCCAGAGGGCTCTGTCTTGAGAACAGAATGCCTCGGTGCATCATACGTCAAAGAAAAAAAAATTCACGAGGACGCTCCCCTTGCACTCCCGCCAGGGGGCGCTGCCCCCTTGGACCCCGCCCGCTCACCGGGGAGCGGGACCCCCGTCCTTGGTGAGCGTAGCGCACATTCGTCGTGAAGGAATAACCTAAATGTGTATATGTGATACATGGACCTTACGTATAGAAACGGACATTTATTAAACACGTATGAACAACGCTAAGTGAGAAATTATCATAACAGGAGCCTAACAAAGCACTTAAACGAATCTGGGATTTACCCTGTTAAACATATGAATAAACGGAATGCAACCAAAGATGAACATTGTACTTAGTTTACGAACTATCAAGTTTTTTGCCATGCCTTACTGAACGTGTTTGGAGATCGAGCTCGGCACTGTCATCATCTCCCTTTGTTCAAACTATCGTAAGGAAGGTTGAACGTGATGTCCCTTCTTGAAAATCTTTATCGAATGTCAAGTGAAAGTATAATAACCCCAAAAATTTGTCGAATTTAGAAATATATTTTGGGTTAAAAATATATGTACGAAGCGTATGCAACGAATGCATAAATAAAATTTATGAACGATGAACGTTACATCGTTGAAGTTATTATGCGTTTAAGACACAAGTTTGAGCCTGGAAATTTGAGATCATTGAACGAAATATTATTATGAAATATTTGGGATAATTAAATAGACAATGATTAATTATCGGGAGACATTATGATCGTATGTTTATTTATAACTAACGAATCAACGTTATAATATTATAACGTAACGGTTTTTAGTCTCAGAAAGTTGTATCGTTAAAAGGAATACGATATTAACGTGTTTGTTACGATTAAATCGACACGAATTAATTAACGAAAAATTATTATTACTAAATTGGGATAAAAATAGACTGACAAAAATATAACGAGGGATCAAATGAATTTGAAAATCCCTTCCCGCACTTTTCATTCCCACTTTCCCACTATCACTTTGCACGTATACCCGCACCGGCCACTTCTCCGCACCTCACCCACCTCCACCGAGCCATCCACTCTACCAACCGCCTCCACCACGAACTACCACCAACGCCACTAGCATCCCCACACTTCATGAACCTCATAAGCTGGAGAGGGAACTCGACAGCCAAGGAGGGAAACAGGAAGAAGCTGGGCTTCTCTGGACTTCGCGCGCCACGCCACCATCAACCATGGGAGTTTGTTTCTCTTCCATATGCCTCGCCATGCTCAACGTCATGTGAGAAGTTGGCAAACACCTGAGTGTTGACAACCACCATGGCAAACGATGGCAAAGGACAGCCGTGCGAGACTTTCTTCATGTTCGCGTCCTTGAAGCCGCCTTGTTCGGCCAAGACATCATTCAACCCCGGCAACCACGAGATGCTCCACACCATGATCAACGCGTGAGGAAGATTATGTGTGAAGAGGACAGCTTACGACAGCACCGACAAGGAAGAAAGCCGCGCGCGTTTGTACGTTTCATCGTCATCGTGTTTGTCTTTGTCGTCTTGTCACATCGTCTTGGACTTCGTTGCCACCTTCCCGACATTCATCAAGGATGGTTTGATAAGTTAGGATGTTGCAGAGAAGATTAGCATGACCATACGCAAGGGTGACATGCATAAACCATGAAATAACAACTTTCAGGCAAAATCAGAGATTCCGGCGATGTTTTCCGGCCACCAACACGTCCAGAGGGGTGGTAGCAGGTGGATGATGAAGGGGGTGAGGCTCGAGTACCTTTGGTTTCAAGATTTGGACGTAAACGAATGTTAAAACGCCTTAACGAGGTTTTCTGGCCAACTTCCGGCCAAGTTCCGGCCAAAGTCCGGCGGACAGCAGTGAAAATGTTTGGCATAGCAAGAGGTGATTTGATGACTTTGGGTGTAATGGGTGTCGAAGGTGCTACGTAAACGAGCTTTAAAACGGCTTAATGAAGCATTTCCGACGACGTTCCGGCCGTATTCCGGCCACCGGCGGTGATGGCAGCGGGGACACGAAGGTGAAGGAGGCAGGGCAACGGGACAATGACCTCGGGTGTCAAAGGTCCTAGGGTTTCTATGGGATTCTTTAACCCTAGGTAAAACTAGGGTTAAACACTCTTCAAAGGTAACCTAACCCCTCTCGATCCAAATCATGCTTATTATTTCATCAATATGATGTGTTATGATGATTATG
>JAOVYX010016208.1:0-25389 GCA_035668315.1 Drosera spatulata | reverse complement strand
TCATAACTTTAAAACTCGTGACGAAGTTGGGATAACTTTTTATCACGAAAAAATGTGAAAAATTATACGTTAAATAACAACGAAATTTTTCGAGTAAGACGGTAAATTTGGATTAGTGGATATGGGAGGTACGAGGTTAATTAATCTTGCGATTAAACGAATCGGGGATACTTTATTTTAAATTAATTCCACTTCCTTACCTTCTCCCTCCACACTTAACATTTTCTTTTCTCTATTATGCACTCAGCAGAACACCAGCCACCGTGGAACGCAACACACCAACCGCACCCAACTCTACCGAGGATCTCCACTAATGCAAATTCCCACTTTCAAGGTGCCAACCCCTCACGGATCAATCATCCTTTGCTTTACTTTGCTCACACACCCACAAGAACTCTCACAGGAAGCAATCCCTCTCCTTCTTGTTTTCCTTTTTTTTTTTTTTTTTCCTTCCCTTGTCGTGTCTCTTTGCAAATCAACAACCGGGGCTGCGGAGCAGCTTGGCAGGAAGGGGAAAACCAGCTTGGACACCAAGGAAAACACGAGAGGAAAAAGGAAGGCTGCGGCACAAGTACGTTCTGTTCAAAGAAGGAGTGGAACCGAGCTGGCCATACCAAGTCAAACCGGGCACAAAACCGTTTTAACAAGAGGGTGAACGCTGCAACTCTCATAACTTAGTGTCATACAATCCATTTGTAGCTAAATAACGAAAGAAACGACAAGGAAAATAAGCCACGAATGATTGAAATGCGTTTATGAGCCAAAAGACGAGTTATGCTCGTGAGACCCCGATACCTAAGGTTTTACGTATCAAAAAAGTCCATTAGAGCCTGATTTGGGATTGAATTGTTTGGGTAAAACGTGAAAAATAGCAAACCAGCCCATACCAGTTTCTGGACAGTTTTGATAACCAAGATTAGAATATGTTTTGATCCCAGTTAGAGCCTGATTCAGCAAATGAGTCTTGAAACAAAGTTGTAGAGAACTTCCTGACGTTTCCAATGAATCAAGAATCGCCCAATTTGGTTAGGAAACGAGAAAGTTATGCGCATTCGAAGTCAGGACAAAAAATCTAGAAAAACAATCGAAGCTTCGGGGCATTTTCACTGCCAGCCCAAAAACGTGTTTTTCGACGTATTTATGCGTCGTATCAACCCGTGTACCCCCTGTGACTATTAAAATACATTATTTGGATAAGAAAACGTGATAAAATATATGGTTAATTATACGCAGAGCAAAAAACGTTTAGTTTGAATAGAATACGTAATAGTTTGTGTATTTGCAAAACATACGTGAATTGCAAAATAATAGTGAAATGTACAAAGGCGTACGTAATATCGTAATGTACGTATTTGAGAACGTATAATGTACATAAATACGAAAAAAAAATATTAAGTTTGAATAAAAATACGTAATAACTTACGTATTCGTACAAAGTACATAAAAACATGGAAATAGCGGAATGTACGTTAAAAAAATACGTAGTAATGAACGTATCATATTTGTACTGTGCAGAAATTGAGACGTAAACTCTTTTTCCCTTAACTTAACTTAAACAACCCAAGACTCACATCGACGTAACATTTACATTCTTGATTTTGATGGCATTACATGTTAATATACTAGTTGTATATTATCGCGTTTTGAGTTGTTTTACTCTGTGCGTTCTGGTGTGTGATGATTATGCATTGTTACCCGATGATATCTATGCTATGGGTTGATGCTAGGTGTCAGTTGCTAAATTATTGAGCGCTGGCATACGATAACGGGTTAAAGGTTATGGATAATTCAGGTTAATCCTATAAATGATGCCATGTTAAAAACAAACTTACAAAATAGGAATGAATTCATGAGAGGTGAGATTAAACTCCGAGTTTGTTAATCTTACCGAGTTGTTACACTGTGATTTGATGAAGATGCCATGTTAAACTGTACAGGGATGAGTAGTTGCGACTAATCATCTTATATGCGTGGACAACCCTGTGAGGTTGTCAGGTTATGGGATATCTCGCTGTAGGAGATCCTTGGACGCCGTTACAGGTTGATCCCCTGTTTCGAGTGACCCCAGACTTTAAGTTTCTAAAAGAAGCTATGGATTTATATGTTTAGTCAAGGTCGCAGTGTTAACAAGGGGGTATCTGTGGTCTGCTATGTATGTTAATCGTATGACTGATTTTGTTGTGGTTTCAGGACAGATTGTTCTCTCTTTCTTTCCTTTTTGTGCTTCCCCTGAAGAGGGGGCCGGCACGTTATTGAGTTGGTATAGTTCACGGCGTTGCTTTTCTCTTGTTTCCCTATTTTTCTTACTTTTTAGGTGCAAGAAACGAGGAGAAATATTGATTAAGATCTGATTTATAATGTAATATTGATATTTGGGACTTAATTTCTCAGTTTCTGTTGTCAAATGTGTAACAAATAAGTGCATTTGTGGACTTACATTTTGTCTAAAGTGTATATTTATATAAATTTCATTCTGTGCTAAGTTAAGTTAAATTGCCTGGGTAAGGTTGGTAGGACCCTAACGGCAATAATGTCACGAGGATTTTCAAAAAAAACTTGAAAATCGGGGCTTTACAAACATTGTCTATAACATTCTCTTATTTATAACCAGCATTTGACTCGAGTACTCGACATGTCCCTATTGTTAATCGTTTTCAATGTTTAGAACTGTCGCAGTAGTGTCCCTAAATGAATCCTTATCCATATATATAGAGAATCTGTAAAATAAAAAAAAAGTCACGCAGCAAATTTTCTATCCCTATCCTTATCCCTACATGATTTTCTATATCCTATATTTTTTTCTATATTTAGAGAATCAAAAATACATTCCTTAAACTTTTTATATTATTAAAATAATATTAAAATAATATTAAAATAATATTTTTGTAATAAAGGATAATTTATAAAATACAAAAAGTACAAATATTTAAAAATTGATTTTATTTTAGTTATAATAAAATAAAATAATATTATTATTAAGATTTAAAAATTATTATAATATTATAAAATATGTTAAATTAAAATCTATTAACTTCAATATATAAAAAATATATAAATCTATATAAAAAATGGATTGAATAATTAAGTAAAAAACTAAATCAAAAATAATAATATTATAATATTATATTATATATAAAAAAACTGCTATTAATGATTTTCCACGATCCCTCTTTCCTTCGTCCCCTTTGTTCAAAACCCCTTCTCATCCAACTCTTCTCATTCCTCCCTCTCTCTCTCATTTAACTTATCAGTCATCACCAGCTCTGCTTCATAATCGAAGTTAGAAGCAGAAGAAGGGGAAATGGGTTATATACAAGAAGCCAGAGAAAACCACGTCAAGAAGAAAGTCGAAGAAGGTAATCAACCATACTTGCGAAACCTAAACAAAGAATAGGAAAAAAAAGGAAACCCTTGTTTTGAAATTATTTCGTGATTATTCATCTTTGATTTGGATTTTGGGTGTTTGAAATGCGTGATTAGTGAAATGGAAGTACCCAAAAGGCAATTGTTTGGATTGGTGTTTAATCTCTACTTGATAAGTTATGATTGGTGTGGTTATTGAGATTCTTGTTGGGTTTTGTTGTTCTGTGGCGTAATTTGTTCGACAAGATGAGCTGTGAAACTGAGAAGACCTCCATTGGGTTGAACGAGGTTAGGGAATAGTATTCAACTTAAGTTACCCTTGTGTCAAAACTCACATTTCGATAAGAGTTTCGGAGAGAGATGCATAATCCTAAATTGAAAATGAGATGTTGATATCGAGAATTGAACTTATGATCAAGACATCTTTGATAAGAGGGTGTGCTTGATGGGTCAAACTTGTCTTGTAGGACCGAGTAGCAAGCAGACATGAAGCCTCTAACATCATGATGATTTTTTCTTTTTGATTATAAGGATAAAGAGATTTTTCCCGTAATTGAAAGGCTGATTAGAGGGTTTAATTCCGTAGTTAGATAAACCGATATTTGTTACCCATCTTCTTAGAGCACGTCCAACAATGAAGATAAAATACATGTACCTAATGCTATAATATGACACCAAAAAGTGATTTTGGCATCAATTATACAATTGTCGCTCCAATGTTTGGTTGTATTTTAGAATAAAATGGAGTCAATTCAAACTCAATTGTGCATTCATTGGTCAATTAATCCAACTTAAACCTAGATAATTGAAAAAGTAAGTAAAATGTTGACGTGGCAAGTATAGCTACACTTATATGTAGTGTCAAATTTGGAATCAAGTTTAGCTCAGTTCTATTTTGGTATCATTTTTAGTTCATGGTTGAAGCCCTGTTTTTATAATTTGATGATAAAATATAGTTATAGCACCACATATAGCTCATGGTTGGATTTGCTCTTAGATCATAAAAAGTATAGGTGAAGTCATAACTCATAAGATGTCCTATTTATTACTATGAAATGCATTCATCTGAATAACATGGCAAGATAGTAAGAAATGACAATCCCAATAGACGAAATAATAGTACAGCAAGTGTCAATCGCATTTGTCATGGGTTTGAATCACATTACCTCTGTTTTCTTAGCTTGAGTGCATGGAGAGGGAGAGCATCTTCTCTTGATCGATGCAAGGGTGTAGATGAGGTTAGGACCGAAGAACGTGATATTGATTGATGAAAAGCTATTAACTATTACTATTTGATAGCTTATGTGTTCAGAGTACAATAGAACACAAGTTTATGCGTATGTATGTTAAGGGTGATTTTTATGATTTTATTTGATCTAATGCTTGAAATATTGTATGTGTGCATGTATATTACTCTCACGACTTATCTGATTACATAGATCGTTACCTGAGCCATAGTTATAGCAATTTTATTATAATGCTGTTAGTAGTGTCAGACTCCCTGCACCTTTTGACAGCAGTTTATGAATTGATTGCTTGATTATGTTAGAGTATATTGCTCTAGCTTGTATCTCTTGTGACTTAGTGTTGGGGATCGATTCACTCAATGATCAAACAAATAAAGGAAGTAGAGATAAAGATTTACGTGGGAAAACCTTCAAGGGGAAGAAAAACCCATGGCCGCCAACGAAATTTACTATGAAAAGATGATACACAGAGTTGTGGTTATATGGGATATATATAGGACCAAAATAAAAAGATTTAATATTTTAATCTAATTACACGGAGTTCTCGCAATACGGGCGTGTCACCTAGCACGGTCACGTCCGGGCCGTGTTTCGAGGATGAGAACAACAACCAAGCACGGCCGTGCCTGGCCTCACACAGCCGTGTCATGCTGCAACGTGCCATTCCTCAAAAAACACCTACACAACTCCAAGAATCAGGACCACACCCATCAAATCTTCCACTTGGGATTGATTCCCAAACCATCAGTCAACCTTGAAACATCATTGACGACCACGTGCTAACTCACATAGCAAGACCAATAGAAGTTGAACAGGACTTCAGCTTCTTCGCGGTAATTGACTTGGTAAACATGTCCGTAGGATTATCTTTCGTAACAATCTTCACCAGCTCAAAGAACCCATCCTCAACATGATCTTGAGTAAAATGGTATCGAGCGTCGATGTGCTTCGTTCGAGAGTGGTGGGCAGAATTCCGTGCCAAATAAATTGCACTCATGCTGTCATAATGTAGTTTCCATTCAATCTGTCGGTGTCCCACCCCTCAACCACATTAGTTCCTTACACGCTTCCGAAGGCGCCATATTCTCTGCTTCTGTTGTCGACAACGTCGTCATCTTTTACAGTCTAGACACCCACGAGACCGCACCGCTGTCAAGAGTAAACACGTACCAAGTTGTACTCTTCGTCGTATTGACATCGCCTGCAATGTCAGAATCCGAAAACCCATGCAATCTCACCTTTGCACCATTAAAGTTTGACACCATATCTTGCGTACCAATAAGACACCTTAGGATCCATTTGCTTGTCCCAAAGCAAAAGAAAACACACAAGAAGAAACGAGAACAATGAAAAAAATGAGAAACTCGAAACAACTAAATAAATGTCATCACACATACTTCTGCAGGGCATTTCATCATTCCCTTCTCACCACACTGCATGTAGTTATCATCGTTTCTCTAGACGATCTCTTAACAAGACATCACTCTCCAGCTCACAATGATCGGGAGGATCCTATCAACACTCTCATAACATATGCAAAGATAAAAGTTCAACTCGAATAAGACAATCAGCTATAAGCATTAGTATACTAACCATCTTCTTACCCGAACCAAGTGTACATCGAATCTCATTTTAATATTAAGCCAGGACCAAAGACAATAACAAAGTAGGTGAAAAGGAGGTCGGTTATTTGGTTTGTGAAGTTGAGGTGCAAGGGTAGGAATATGATACGAGTCAAGATAAACGATTAATACATTCATACACTAAAGGCATTGTGTCTTTACAAAAAGAACACCAAAAGTACTAAAGTAAACAACTTCTTTGAGCCACCTCCTTTTTATTAGGGTCGATGATTACTCGAAATAACAAAAGGATTTTTTTTTTATCACTGCATAAGAAGCTAAACATCCCATACAAGATATCCCAAATTCGTCATCTTGACTCGTACATGTAATAAGGTTCAAGATGGTTGTTGTATGGAGCTTAATGGCATGTGTAGTTAGAATCACTCCATGAAAATTATAAACACGCCGGATCAAAACCATGTATCACGTAGAATACGAGACAAGAAAAAGGAAAAACAAGGGATAATATCGTTAGGTCAAGGAGGTCTACAAGGGTTATGGCTACACAAAGAAATAGAATAAATGATTTACGATGCACACTTCCCCAAATTACCACTACCAAGTAGCTAACAGCTTAAGCTCATTGTATTATAAGAATCTACCTCCAATTGTTGCCCTCACATCCCGTGTTTAAGTGCCCCCATAAACGTGTCTTTGCTAGAGATGCAAATTCTAACGATACTTTGGACAACAAACCGTTATGCAGCGATAAGGGTTTCAACCTAGGCCATCTTTTATTCTAGTATGACCCCTGTATAATTTCTTTGTTCCAAGTTGGCACATTTCGCAAAATTCCTAAAAACTCTTGTATAAATTCTTCTATTAAAGCAAATCTTGACACTCCTAGACACAATCTTTTTTCTTTTTCGTACTTATAAGACGTAAAAACTAGACATACATGACATCACGACACGTAAATAACAAAACTAACTCAATAATTGAAAAAAAAAAAAAAAAAAACTAACTCATGTTTACACAACTTCTCCCCCTAACCTAAACCACATATTGTCCTCAATGCAAAAATAGCCAGTTTTGACAGGACTGTAGATATCGTCTCTGAAGAACATTTGTCACATCCTGCAATGGAATTCTTCTTGTGGCTGCTGGTGTCTAGCTAACTGAATTTTCACTCTCTTACTCGTTCTTTATCTTCACAAGTTTTGCTTTTCTGAATTGTTTGGGCAGCTCTCCAACAGTTGAACCAATCGAATCCTCGTCTTTCAATTCCAGTTTCAACTTCTTCATAAATCTTCAAATCCAATTTCGGAAAGAACCAGAACTCTTTCGCTAGGAAAATTGCACAATGAAACACTGCAGACAGCACTAAAGGTTTTCCAGAATTATCATGAAATGACAGCGTAAAATAATCTCCACGAAATCCAAATTTTCGAGAACTGGCAATAAATACATGTCCAAGTGTAGTGGCCTTAATACATCTTTTAGCACTCAAATTATGTCCTAAAGTCATAGCAATGAGTGTAATTAAACCTCCAAAAACTATAGGACCTTGTCCATTCAAAGCAAAATTGTGCTAATAACGAGCTATATGTGATGCATAATCAATATTTTTCTCGTTGTCCAACGCCCATAAAAACATAATTTCATCCTTTCTCAACTTTTCATACTCAAGTCGTCCAAAAATTGTATGGCTCATAACTTGTTGAAGATAATAAAACGTTGGGTTATGGATCATGGAAGCTTTTGTAGATTGTTCATTAAAAGTATTTCTACCAGAAATAGATTTCCAAAATTTATGAAAATTCCATTCTATATTCTCTGGTGATTGTCTATCTCCTTTTATTCTAAACCTGTATAAATGATTCAAATCATCGACAGTTATCACATGAGGAGTATAAAAAAAATTGAAAAGCAATGAAACCAAATTCAGGATGCTCATCTATTTCAATATTGACTTCCAAAGTGTCCAAAAATTCCAACATTACTCGTTCATATGTTACCCAATTTTCGCTTATGAATGTCTCCTATTTATCAATTTTCAGCATCTTTTCAACATCATTAAACAGACCCAGCCGTCTAAGAATGTCTTTGTCCAGATATTGCGTTCCTTCGACTCCCATTCTTACCAATCTTTTGTATCGATCTTTGTGTTTTTTCTTTCAAAATTGAACTCCATTTAATTGCGCTGTTCAACGAGCTATAGGTTTAATGATTGCCTCATATAAATGGGGGATATCCCTTAAAATTTTGGGCTTTACTTCTTTCCTCTATATCCACCTTCAATCAAACAAATATCAATGTAAACAAAACTTAAGTGAAAACAAATATATCAATGAGCTTTGAAAATTATAACCGTTCATCAGCTCAATTATAACCATGAATAACATACACCTGCAATCCATTTATTTTATGTTCTTTTAACATCAATCCATAATAAAATACAAATACTCAAAGATCAAATCTTTCTTGTTTCATCACAATCTCCCAACCCTAATTTCTCAAAAATCCATCGAATAGTAAATTCACACATCATCATGCCTCACAAAGCATACATAGCGTCATTAACAACACATTGAGTGGTTTAGATGTGATTATAACAATAGAATCAAAAATATCTCAATTGTACCTTTCGATGATTCGATAGATCCAAGTCTGGATTGACGAAATCATTGATAGACGAAAGTTTAATGGATTGGGATCTTCGTTTTTCACGGTTTGAAGTTGATTTTGACGAACATGTATTTTTGGGTGCTTTTGGTCGTTGGAGGTCGTGGAGCAAATAAAAGTGGAACAAAGAGAGGGATCCCGTATTTCTATAAACAGGTTTTTGGCCGCGCACGGCCCGGGCCGTCACGCACGGCCCGTGCGTGTTGTTTTTTCTGGATGCTAAATGTTTCCTGTTTCAAACTTAAAATTGAATATTTGCAATCTTTCATGCCTTTCATTTGTATTTTTCATCCAATGAGACCTCAAACAATGCATTATGGTTTTTCTCTTCATTTTTATTCCTTATTTCTAACACAACAAATAAAATTAAAAACACATGGGTTGTATCCTATGAAGCGCTATGTTTAACATCGTGAGCTCAACCGAGCAAGATAATTTAAGAAGGAATCTTATCAACAGTTTGAGAAAGAAGGAATCCAAATTTGAAGAACTCCCTTTTGACATTTCCAAGATTTTGCATTCTCAATAATTTACTTCTTAATCCAAATATTTTTCATCCGATGGTTCTTCAGATTATACCTCGAAACACAAGAAAAAAAAAAAACGCTTAAACATGGTGATAGCTTGATAACACATACTACCATTTCTCTTCTCCTTGTTCATTCGATGGTTTCTTTTTTGAAACCATAAAATCGAAGATTGTATTTTTGTGACCAAGCACGTGCTTGTTGAGCACATGTCGTGCCACATAAATATTGGTGTTTTCTGAGCACGGGCAGAAGAGGCTTGTGTGCGGGTCATGTGTCATGGGCACGGGCCGTACGTCTTGTGAAAATTGCACATTCTTATCTTACTATTTTGTTGGGATTTCGATTATTTTTCATTTTCTATATGTATCCACTCTCAAAGATCGAAAACTACGACGAATTGGTCTTCTCTTGATCAACCCCTTGGCCGAGACGGTTCATATCTACGCTTTGTTGGATCATCATCATTGCGGAGTTGTAGTCGGTTGTTTGTAAACCAATTATCATTGGTTGTTGGTGTCATACTCTATCTCTAGTTGTGTTGTAATGACTTCTTTCAATTGTTTGTTGAATTTGTCGTTTTCATTCATGACTATGATAGCGTAAAACTTTAGTATAGCGTAATAGTTTGATCTCTTTCATAGATTCTTATGAGACGTGATTTCTGTATTCATTAATTTCACGTTCAAGATTTGTGGTATTATATTCATGTGTTGATTTATTATTAATTGTCTATTCTATGCATTATGATTGATCACCTTAGTACATAGGAGAAGCATGTATGCAGTCAAGGCACTCTCTTTTGGTTGATGTTTGTAACAAGTTTATTGGTTAATGATTTTTTTTTTTTTTGTTAAGCTATATGAATATGAGCATAATATGACGTTAATCTGTGTTAGGTTATATTATGAGGTGTTAGAGAAATATTTATAATACGATATATTTAGTTTATGTTTGTTTGGAGAAATCTGTGTTAGGTTACATCCTCTTTTGGACATAGAGTAAATATATTAGTTTGGTTATGACATATTTTATGGTAACCAATAGTTTTATCGACAACTCTTTTTTTGTCGAGCTTTATTATGAGCACCTATCATAATGAACATGAGATAAAAATGTTAGTCAATGATTGAATCCATGAAGAGTGAAAACTACGATTGTCATATATTTTATCAACTCTGATAAGAACATTTTTAAACAAAAATCAAAATTCTTTAGATAAATTATCCTTTCTTATTTTATTCTCGTTACCAACAAACCCCCTCCCCCCTTTACAGAAAATTGGTAGATTGACTACTCAATTCACAAAATCTGTAAAGGTCATTCTCTGTGGGATCGACTCGTGTTCATCACTTCTACATTATTATAAAATGCATAATATAGTGATGAGGGATGTCGATCCCACGAGGAATTAGATAATAAGGTTGGAATTATATAGTGATTATTAAGTAAATGAAATATTCATAGTCAATTAAGCTCAATAAAATAAAAAATTTTTTTTGGGGGGGGGGGGGGTGTTTGTTGAAAAGAAACAGAAAATTAAACAAAGGAATGTATTAAACTGTGATGATTCAATTTAAAATATTTTTTTGAGAGTTTAATCTTGTTCGACACAACGTATGGCTCGCGTGTCATGGATTTCAATTATAGACTAATATTTTTATCCCATGTATTATTATGGTAGGTGTGTAATTAAGCTCGACAAAAAGAGAGTTGTCGATAAAAGTTACTGGTTACCATAAAGCATGTCATAATCAAACTAATATATTTATTCTATGTCCAAACGAGATTGTAACACAGATTACATATGTCGCATTATGAATATTCCTCTGACACCTCATAATATTGACCTAACATAAATTAGCGTCATATCATGCTCATTTTCATGTGATCATTGGTTAACCAAAAGAAAATGTCATTAATTTATAAACTTGTTACTATCATCAACCAAAAGAGAATGGCTTGACTGCATACGGTGATCAATCGTAATACATAGAATAAGTAATTAGGGATAAATCAACACATAAATATGATATCATAAGTTTTGAACATGAAATTATTGAATTCAGGAATTACATCTCATTAAATCCATGAACAAAAATAAATCACTAAGCCATACTAAGATTTACGCTACAATCGTCATAATGAGAAATGAATAATTTATAAACGATCACAAAAAGTCATTACAAACCATAACGAATAAAGAAAAGAGATACTAAATCGTAGACCAATAGAGATTGATCTAGATGACGGCCGATGATCATCCCTTCGATGGTAGAATGTAGCGTAGATCTCAATCTTTCTTGACGTAGCTCTCGATGTTGTCCGTGGAATTCATCGTCTTGGATTGGATTGGAGGCTCTTCCCTTTGGAAAATCTGATGAAAAACTCTCTCTTATTTCGTTGTGGGTATTTATAGGAAATTGAAAAATAACTAATTTTCCCCAAAATAACGAAGATAAGCATTGCAAATCGGTGGTCAGGCACGGCCGGTGCCAAGGAGACACCGAGCACAGCCCATGCTCAGGAACTTTTGGTAATTATGTCGCGCCGGCCGTGCATAGCAGACACGGGTCGTGCCAAAGGTCACAAATCAGTCGATTTTCAAACTCGCATAACTTTTTCAATTTAGCTTCGGTTTGTTTTCATTTCTTTCTAATAAATAGTAGAACATGAAAATCATCTCCAAACACTTGAAAATCTTCTTGAAAACTCCAAAATATTCATTGCACCAAAAAGCTCGATTTCTTCAACTCTGCAACGAAAACAAGAAATACGGTAGTATCAACGCTCTAAATAGTAAAAGTAACTAAAACGACACAAATTAACAATAAAACTTCACATAAATAAGCAACTTTGATTAAGAAAACGATGGCGTGTTTACACACATCACACCACTAAAGTTCAACTCCATATCTTGCGTACCAATAAGATACCTTAGGATCTATTTTACAGTATTTCAGTGTTGAAAACTGCGATTTGACATATACCTGCTGACAACTTCAGCTACTTGGAAAATATTTGGTCTCGTACAGACCATCGCGTACATAAGGCTACCAATCGTAGAAGCATACGGGACTCTAGCCATCTTGTCCCTCTTCGCATCAGATTTCGGACCGTCTCGCCTCCAAAGATTTCTGAGCTGTCCAGCCAAAGGAGTAGACACGGATTTGACATTTTTCTTGTTGAACCTCTCTAGCTCCTTCAACACGTACTCCTCCTAACATAGCTTCGGCTCCTTGCTCTTTCTGTCCCATTCAATTCTGAGACCCAGAATCTGTCTAGCATCGTCCAAATCCTTCATACAGAACTTCCTAGTCATCTGCCGGTTCAGCTTATTGATTCTTCGCATGTCAGTACCTGCAACCAACATATCATCCACATATAGTAGCAGAATAATGTAAGAATAAATTCTTGAAGTAGCAACAATAGTCCTTGTGGCAGCGTTTATAATCGTTTTCTATCATGAAACGATCAAATTCGAGATATCATTGTCTAGGGGCTTGCTTCAAACCATAGAGACTTCTCTTCAACTTGCAAACCAAGTGTTCTTTACCTGTCTCTATGACACGTCGTTGTAAGGTGTGTAAATTATATCCTAACTATGCAACACAATAGCAAGATATTAAATTAGTGCAATAGCGGTAAGTTAGGGTCGATCCCACAAGGAACGGGTTAACTAATGTACTAAAAGTGATTCTAAACAAGAAAAAGGGTTTTGGGGTTAGTGTTTTAAATTGAACCAAGCAACAAGTTAAAAAAAACGAGTTCTTAAAGATGGAAAAAGGATAGCATGACTAATGTATGGTGTTTAGCTTGGATTTCTTCATCGATCGTATTTTTTTTCTTACTTAATCATGTTTGTGAGTGTTGTAACTAAGTGAAAGTTAATTAAC
Source organism: Drosera spatulata (assembly GCA_035668315.1). Classification (NCBI taxonomy): domain Eukaryota; kingdom Viridiplantae; phylum Streptophyta; class Magnoliopsida; order Caryophyllales; family Droseraceae; genus Drosera; species Drosera spatulata. Next base: position 12,106 of record JAOVYX010016208.1, on the reverse strand, counting down.
GTTATTGTCGATAATGTTGCCTCATATGCAAATGAGCTAATCCTAACATTAGTTAGCTAGGCCAAAAGAGAATGAACCTAACTTAGTGAATATTGTTTAAGCGCATAACTCAACATCCCATAGAAACCAGTAAAAGAGAATGACAAGTAAGAATAAGCTCAATTGGAATGAATACTCAAAGTTATACAAAAGAGAATGATATAACTTTTAGTTTGCTACCATATTTTGTCAAAAGAGAATGACAAATGCATAAAATCTTGATTATACAACTTAGAATAGCCTATTCTAAATCATATGATCGCAATTTAGGTCAATTAATTCATCCATGAAACAAACATTAAATCATAAGCAAGAAATATTATGATCATGTTCGATCTCAGAAATCCATCACAAACACGTCTACATCGTCGCACTACAATGAAATTACTCACGATACATAACTGAGAAAATCTGTCCAAAGGTAATATAACAAACACAATCCATAGATCCAACAATTGATTGAATAACAATTATAAAACTAATATTCATAAAGACAATATCAATATAAAGAGGTTGTAGATGTTTCTCTCCCAATTTTGATCATGAATATGAATCCTTTGATGAAGCGTCTTGATCATCACCTTACTGCGTCGATCAATTCGGTGATGATCTCCTTTCTCGAACGGATTGATTCTCTTGATTGGCGAGGTTTCCCTTGTTCTCGCTGCGTGGCGGCAGCGTTTCTGCGTCGAAGAAGCTCTCTCGAAGTGAAAGAGGACGTCTGATATTTATAGAAAACTCGGGGATGCATCATCAAGACCTAAAATCGACGTTCAGGATTCAATCAAGTTTCTGGAGTTCAGCGCGACACGGCTGTCACACTGACGCACCGCCGTGTCACGCACATCCTGTAAATGACCCTCGCATAACACGATCATTTTTTGCTCTGGCACGACCGTGGGTCCTCAAAACTGAAGCTGCTAAACTCCTGTGACACAGCTGTATCTCAATGTGATATGGCCGTGTCTCTAATGACTGAACACCTGTTTAAGTGTGACACGGCTGTGCCACAATGTGACATGATCGTGTCACCTACACCTCGTGCAAACATGATGAAAAATCATCCTTTTGGACTCCAATTTGATATAGAACCTCTTTTAGCACTTTCAATACACGACAACCAACTCTGAAATCCAGTTTTGCACAGAATCCATCATTCTATCGTCATTTTGCACACAAAACACAAAAGTACGATAGTATCCAACTCTAAAAATAAAACTAAACTAATTCTAAACAAAAGGACACAAAACTTAAACAAAAACGCAGGTTATGAAGTCATAAAAACATGTGGGTTTTGACACACATCACTCTACATAACCTTCAGGCTGTTGCATATACAGATCCTCATTCAAGTCACCATGCAGGAAGGCAGGTTTATCATCTAACTGCTCTTGATGAAGATCCTCAACAGCAAGCAAACTCAACATAGCTCGTATAGTAGGCAACGTAACAACAAGAGAGAAAATGTCCGTAAAATCGATACCTACGTGCTGTTGGAATCCTTTCACCACCAACCTGGCCTTGTATCTCTGCGAAGCATCAGGTTCCTGCTTCAATCTGTACACCCACTTATTCTGAATCGTCTTTTTCTCAACTGAAAGTCTCACCAATTCCCAAGTCTGATTGGTGTGTAGCGACTCCTTCTCATCATCCATTGTTTTCTCCCGCTTGACCTTGTCACTAACCTGCATTGCCTCATCAAAGCAACTTGGTTCATCATTATCAGTTAGCAACAAATAGTTAGTAGAAGGAGAATATCGATCTGGGGCCTTTCTTTCCCTTACTGGTCGTCCAACCGCATCATGACATGGTGGAGATGGTGGCGGTGACGATGATGGAGATGACTGTGGTGTAGTCTGTATCGGCTCGGCAACAATAGACGGAGATGATGACGAAGACTCTGTTTCACTTTGACTAACATCATCGTGTTCACTTGGGGCATCTTGTTCTGAGGTACGCTTCAACCTACTTCCTTCCACATTACTAGAAGAGCCATCAAGATCAAAGAACGCATGAACTATCTTCTTGCTTTTCCCAACAAGCTGATCTTTCTGGAAGACTTTCTCGTTGAAGATCACATCTATGCTTCTAATTACCTTGCGACCTTCATGATCCCATAGCCGGTAACCATAGCTATCCTCTCTATAGCCCAAGAAGGTACAAATTTTGAACTTTGCATCCAACTTAGACCGTACACCTACATTAATATGGACATAGGAGATACAACCGAAAACTTGTAGATGTGATAAATTTACCTCCTTTTCAGTCCAGGTCTCCTTGGATAGTCTGTAACCAATCGGCACTAATGGTCCTCTGTTGATCAAATAAACTACTGTATTCACAGCTTCATCCCAGAACTGTTTCATAAAAGGAAGCACTAGAATCCAGAATCCAAGTATCAAACTTGAAGTTGCATGATATAATTAAAGCATCATTAGATGCATCAGATTTAGTAGTAGAAGTATTTATCGAAGCTTTATCTTCTTTCTTATCAGACTTCTTCATAGGACATTCACGAATGCGATACCCCCTCTTTCCACAGTTCCAGCATGTAACCCCATTTCTTGAGGCATTCGTACCCCTCGACTTAGAATGACCACGGCGTTTGTTCTTTTCCTTCTTCGAAGATCTACCACGTTGTTCAACATTTAGAGCACCATGAGAAGGATCTGAAGATGAGGAATTTTTCCTCCGGGTTTCCTTATTCAGAAGTACACCAGGGACGTTCTTAAACTTAAGAGCATCCTTTTCAGACGAATTGCTAATAGCCATAACTAAGCTATCCCAACTGTCAGGTAAACTGGTTAACAGAGTCAAAACAAGTACTTCATCCGCAAAAGTAATCCCAACGGACTCCAATTGACCGGTCACATTGTCGAAGTCATTCAGATGTTCTTCCATAGGCTTCCCATTGGTCTTCTTCATATTGAACAAGCATTTAATCAGAAATACCTTGTTCGTAGCTGAGGGTTTCTCGTACAACTTTGTCAAAACATCCATGAGAGCTTCAGTTGTCTTCTCTTTGATGATGTTGAACGCAACAGACGATGACAACGAAAGGCGAATGGCCCCCAACGCCTTCCGATCAAGCAAATTCCATTTTTTCTTGCTCATATCCGCTGGTTTGTTCTTCTCTCCACCCAAAGGTAGGTAGTTCTGATAGAGATAATCCTCCATCTGCATCTTCCAAAAGACGAAATTTGTCCCATTAAATTTCTCTACCTTGATCTTGCCTTCATTCGACATGGCTCCCACTTAATCAAAGAACCCTAAAGGAACAATCTTTGATACGAAGACAATCCACGAAGTTGATCCGTTGAAACGATCCGATCTCGTCGATCCAAATTCAATTAATCACCCGATCTGATTGATTAGGGTTTGTAAATCACTGTCTCACTTTATGTGTTTAATCAATCCGGGCTCTGATACCACTTGTTGAGGATCGATTCACTCAATGATCAAACAAATAAAGGAAGTAGAGACAATGATTTACGTGAAAAAACCCTCAAGGGTAAGAAAAACTCACGACCGCCGACGAAATTCACTATGAAAAAAGATGATATATAGAGTTGTGGTTATACGGGATATATATAGGACCAAAATAAAAAGATTTAATATTTTAATCTAATTTCACAGAGTTCTCGCAATACAGGCGTGTCACCTAGCACGGCCACGTCCAGGCCATGTTTCGAGCATGAGAGCAACAACCAAGCACGGCCGTGCCTGGCCTGACACGGCCGTGTCATACTGCAACGTGCCATTCCTCAAAAAACACCTACACAACTCCAAGAATCAGGACCACATCCATCACTTAGGTGACCCTTATGTTTCCTGCCAGTTGGGCAGCTTTATAAGTGATCGAAGCGGAAATTTGAGGACAGATTTGTGCACTCCTTGATTGATTTGACCTTTCGTAGCTCAAGTTGTCCTTGAGTTGTGGGCAAAAGATGTCCATGAGTTGTGGGGAAAAAATTGAACATTTGGGCTTCAGACATTCTGGCTCATACGGATGGGTGATGCTGGATTAGAAAGGATTATGTATTACTAAACCAATGGTCCAATACTATATGTTGGATGGTATTTGGAACTGATGCATACTGGGGATGCCTTTACTAGACTTCGGGAATTGGGAGCTTACTCAGACCAATGGGACTCTCATCACATCTTACTAGGTTTAAGCTCAAAGGATCCAAGATCTTTTTCCTTAAAGGACTTGTGAAAGAAAATAGGCAGCCTAGTTACTTGATTCAGATTTGGAGTGGGGATCGTTAATTATTTATAGTGTTGAGCACTTGATTGTCATGTTTGTATCGATTTATCTAATCATGGTTTACTGAAGGAAACCTAGCATATTCATCACTTTTTGTGATTCCCAGCTTTACGGAGCAAAATGAAGCAGAAGGCGCTAAAAGAATGTGAGTATTACACATCCAAGTATGCAGAATGTGTTACTGGAAGGACATTGTCTGTTGTTTGGAAGTGCAGGCAACAAGCTAAAGAACTAAATGTTTGCCTTCACCAATAGTAAGTCCAATTCATGAATGAAGAACCTTACTCATTTATATCTGATGAAATACTAGTATACGATTTTGAGAAGCTGATGAAATGCACAATGTTCATTCAAGAATGTGCATGATGTTAATTTTCAGAGAACATGTTGCTGTATGTTTGAGCCCCCTTCATTCAATTCGTTCCCGATGTAATCTTCTCGGGATTTCTTGTATGCTATGTGTGAATAAATTGTTCTTTCACGTACTATTGTGGTACTTGAGCAAGTGGTATGATCAATGTCTCACCGATGGACATAACACTCCACCTGTGTGTGGTGAGCAGGAGGGTAAACACTGTCAAGTAGATAATACTTTAGCTGCTTATGAGCTTCTTGCATGTGTTTAATATGTGAGACGGTCCAGATGTAGCACAGAGTTGCCAAATAGTACCTGGGAAATACGGGTTATGAAGATATTCACCTTGCAGCATTTGCATGACTTATTGAACCATGTTAATTCAGTAGTTAGGAGCTTCTATTTTGAAAATAATTGCCATTCCCAAAGATGCATTTCTTGTCAATAAGTTGTTATGGCTAGTTCCTCGTCACGGTCTATCATACTTCTGATTCTTTATTTGATTCTTAAGTGGATGCTCGTATACACAAGATGGGTATTAACGTGTACTTTGCAAATTAGCAGAAGTATATTCCCAACAAAAGCTCTTGCATCAGTAGAACACAGCCATATGTGGAACTCGGAAATATGCCCATACTTCTCAATTCCATGTTAATGCGAAATATTTTACATTTGTCGCACTTCTGAAGAAAGGCCTATACAGCTTGAGTGTTGAGCCCGTAGATGTAATCCCCAGTTTAGAAGTTTTTATGTCCTTTTAACGTATATTTTCTGCTTCACAGCACAAATGATGATGCCTTGGAAGAGATGAAGAGGCAGTACATGCATCAATCAACAAGAGACTAAGGTCCCCATATGAGCCTTAATACTGTACTTAGGAGATGCTTGCTTGAGCGAAGGACGGCCGCTCTATGCACTTGATGGAAAATCAATGAAGATCCCTTGATCATCGCCCTTTACAAACACACGAACCAGACACGTCGATGGTTTAGTGATCATGTAATGAGAGCTCTAGAACCGATGTTCTAATTTATCTTTCTGTATTCAGATGATGGTAAAAAAAAATCTTCATTCGGTTTTGTTGTCTCGACACTTGGTTAATGCTTTCGTTTTTTCCCATTTTTTTTTATAAAGGCCCATTGGGGCAATTCATTACTCTTCTCACATTTACACGAGTCAATAATGTGCATAGATAACGTTTCTAGCCAATTCCTTTCCCTATGATATTCTGAAACACAGAAAGTCATGTCGTGTGTAGCACGATTTGTTTCTAAATATATCAACAGCAATGAATTTCATCAAAAGACTGAAGCAGCTGATTACATCTTGAGCAATTTTCCCCTGCAGGCGGAACTTGTACGAGTTTAATTGTATTGAGTTTATAAGCAGGCGGATCTTGTTTGATAGCTTGTCGGATGTGAATTAAGGGTTTTGAGCAGTGTAAAGAGGTTGTAGATACTTGTTTGCAATCATTTTGGTAGTAGATTGGTAGTTAATATAAGGAGAGGAGGAGGGGCTTATGTTGAACTCTACTTATAAGGAATCTTCCCAATCAATTTAGAGGGCAAAAGGATACGGAAGTTGTTCTAGTAAAAAACTAGTTTATCAGTCCGTTGCACGGAACAAAAGAAAAGAAAAAATTGATGGTAAGATAAAAAAGGAGATATAATATAAATAGTGATAGAGTAGTATTTGATATTAATCATTTTATTTGTGAAAGATTTCACAAATTAAATATTATTAAAATTATAATCTAATATTAAAAATTATATTTAATAAGATATTTGAATTATATCTTTATCACTTCAGGTTTTTTTTTTATATATATAAAGCCCGGGCAGATTCATTGCTCAACGTCAACTTTACAAACATTACAAACCGACATAGGGAGCTCCGCTGGCCAGTATCCCATACAATGATGACATTCCGAGACAAAGGAAGCCGTAGCATGGGCGGCTTTGTTTGCCTCCCTTTTGATCCAAGAACAACGAATCTGGCATAAAGACCTCATCAAGTACAAACAATCATCTATTACACTACCAAAAATTGATAAGTCGCCTTTGCCGTCCTTGATGAAAGTGATGACCACCTTGCAATCAGATTCCAGCATGATCCGCTCCATGTTCCAGTATCGTGCCAGCGCGAAACCTAACTTAGTGCCATCGCCTCGCCTGTTGATGTTTCTACCACTTAAGTTTAACGTGAGTATATGAACTGACCAATAAATTTAATTGATAAAACTTATTTTTTTAATTTGATTATTAATTATATTATTTTTTAATTTATAAATATGTACTCAGAATGATCTATTTGTATAGTACATAGAATAGATTTATTTGATAAAACATGACTAAATCTAAGAATATCCGACTTTAAAAATTACTCAGATAACATATTCATTCGATAAAAAAAAAACTACTAAATCTAAAAATATCCGTCCTTAAAAAAATCCAAAAATTATATGTTTTACAAAATAATTCTCATTTCATACAACCCGGTAAAAATTTTCCATTTCATACAATTTCAATTTTTCTAAACCAAACATGCGGTTTTTTCCTTAACCATCTCCCCTTTCATTCTTTTTTTTTTTTTTTTTGTAATAACGTAGGTTTTTTTTCAAACAGATTTCTCATTCGAAATCGATGACAATCATTGTGATCATCGAGGAAATTTGTTCGACATCATCATCGTCATCGTGATCATTATCTTTGATCCTTTTTCAATGGATGGGAAGATCATTATTGTTTGTACATTTGGTTCTATATCTCATTCGTTTTTATGCCATTTGGATTTCGATTTCGAATATGTTGTTGAAAAGGTACGAGATCGTTTCAAAATCTCCTCATCGAATGAATTCAATTTGTATTATTCAATTTTGGGTCATGATCGATGCTTGTTGAATGATCAAGAGGATTTCATGATGTTGTTTGAGCTCTCGAAATGTCATCCTTTATCATCAATTGATGTGAATGTAGTGTGTAGTGAAATTGATTTGGATTCTCGTGGTTCGATTGTGGTTTCAGATCCTGAAAATGAAACAGTGTGTCAGTTTGAAGAAACGGTGCGTCTGAGTACAGTGTCTCACAATCTCAAAGAGTACATCAGTATAATGACATAGTGCGCCTGATTATTCTACTGGGGCATGGATTTCTGAGACTCTAATTTCCAATCATTTTGAACATTTTGAGATAAATGATGATTTTTGTGATGGTGTTGTATGTGAGTCCGTGCTTCAGTTGGACGTTGGTTCGTCGAGCCATTGTGATCAACCCTTGCGCTCTTCTTATTGGTCAAATTTGATTCAGAATGTCGGCCAAGTTTTCCTGATGGCGCAAAGTAGTTCAGGAATGAGAACGATAGGGTTCATGTGATCTGTTTTAAAAACGATGATGGTTGTCAATGATTTGTTAAGGCTTTATTGTGTGCTTATGATAAATCATTTTTCATAAGGAAGTTGAGCAATGTCCACACTTGTGGATAATTATTTTTCCCGACGGGTTCAATGAAGTCCATGAAGACGGATGGCTTGCTAAGTCTCTTTTGAAAATGGTACGTCACGACCCTAATTGTAATGCAAATGAGGTCAGAAATTATTTTCAAACCAACTATGGTTTGGATTTGTCATATAAGAAGTCATGAAAAACATTAAAGAAGACGAAGATGATGGTTGATGGAGATTCTTCTGAGTCGTTTTGTTAGTTTAAACCATATATTCAGGCACTTATTAATACCAATGCAGGAAGTCATAATACACTTACTACGAAAGAAGAATCAAATCATTTTTCTGGGTTATTTTTTTCGTTTCATGTTTCAATCGTTGGTTTCAATCATTGTAGACCATTGCTTTTCCCTGATGGCACATTCTTGAAGGGTGATTTCAATGGAGTGATATTAGGAGCTACTGAAAAAGATGCAAATAGGGGTATGCATTTTTTTTTTTCAATTCAAATATTGTATTTTGTAATTTTAGTCAAGCGTCTTGTTTCTTTGAAACAGGCGCACTGTTTTATTTTGAATAGTGCGCCTGTACAATTGAAACAATGCGCCGTTTTTTACCCCTGATTCTTGTAGTATTTTAAACATGAATATGATTCATATGATTTTTTTTCCAGGATTTTTTCTACTAGGATTTGTTGTGGTTGATAAAGAGACATATTCTAGTTGGCATTAGTTTCTTTTGGAGTTTCGTCAAGTATTCCTGTCAAACGAAGGATCAATTTTGCATGTGATCGTAATCAATGCCTTTTGTGAGCATTTTCGGAAGTATTTCCGGATCATCCTCTTTCCTATTGTCTTCGACATCTGACTGATAATTTGAAAGCTAGATTCAGAGGTGCTGATATACCGTCATCATACAAATAGCGTATAATTGATAAGTTTCATAGTTACGCCTATACTCCAATCGTCACTGAGTTTTATGATAAGTTAAATGAATTTCAGAATAGAGGAGGTGATCTACCTAAATATTTTACGGCTTCGCTTATGGCTTACGAGAGGTGGGTAATCAGTTTTACAGTCGGCTGTCGTTATGGCGAGATGATGACCAACGCTGTGGAGTCGTTCCATGTTTGGCTTTTGAGCATGAGGGAGCTTTCTATCATTCAGATGGTGGATCAGATTCATGTCAAATTAATGGAGTGATTCAACAATCATTGAAGTGATGCAGAACAATGGAATGCGAACTTATGGCCGAGGATGTTGCAGACTTTCAATGAATTATTCATGAAATCACGCGTTTTTATGGTGAAGTGATCTTTGAAGTTCATTTTCGAAGTAATGTCGGATCTGACAGCCTTAGTAAATGTGAGACAGAAGAGTTGCTCTTGTTGTACGTGATAGGAAAACGGTTTTCCACTTTACATATGGTTTGTGTGATTATGAAGTTTTTATTGCCCGTGAACACTATGATCAATCGATATTTTTCTGTTGAAAGTAATAGGAAGAGCTATGAGGTTGTCATCCATCATATACCTTTATTAGTTATTGACCAAATATCATCGTCGGTGGATGTAGAATTGGCCCCGTCTTCTTCAAGCAGACTTCGTGGTAGGCCGAAAAAGCGACATATTCCATCAAGTGGTCAAGAGTCTAGGGATATGAGGTGCACGAGGTACAAAAAGATTGATAATCACAATAGACAAAGTTACCGAGAACCCATTAATGATTTTTCTGTCTATGTTAGGTTCTTGCTTTTCTTTAAATAAAAAAAAAACTCATGTTGGGTACTATGTAATGATTTTTTCAATTGTAAGGCTATCATGTTATCAATTTTTGATAATGTATTTGTGTACTGTTGTGTTTTCTTTTTTCTTTTTTTTTCTTTTAAAAAAATATCAATAGACACACTGTTTTGATAATATTGACACACTGTTTGAATGAAACAGTGTGCCTTTATAATGTAAACGGTGCGCTTAAGTACTTTGATGATGTTAACAAATCCAATGGTGTTGTTTTTAATTTGTCAATTGTATTTGTATTTCTACTCATGTATTATTATATGATTTATATTGTATTTATATATTGATTATGCTTTGATTTTATTTTTTTTTAAAAAAAACAACAGAAGCACTGTTTGAATAAGCTTGATGTCCTGTTTGAATTAAACACTGTGTTTTAATAAATTAAACAATGTGCCTGTTGAATTTAATGAGAAAATGATAAGGAAACACGATATAAGAGATACAAACAACTAATTAACTTGAAATTACAAAAAAAAAAAAAAAAAAAAAAAGACTTTGTACAAATCATCAAAATATACATCAGTCGAATATATTTCTGTCTTCTTCTACATCATCCTCATTTACAGGCTCTTTGAATTCATATCGTGAAATCAAAGTCTCAACCATTTTCGCTCTGTATCATCGCATCTCTTCCAAGCTAGAATGCTCTAAAACCGATTGTCCATTTCTAAGCAAATCTATCTATTGGCATACGTGCACTCCACTGTCCAGATTGTTTTGAGTTGCAGCCTTCTTTTTTATGTTCAATTTCGTGTTGTACTTATCCCTTTCGTCTACGACGATTTGCGTACCTTGATGCTTCCTTACTGCTTCCCTGCCTCTTCCTTGCCGAATTTTTTCTACATAGTCTTTCTGCACATTCAACAACACACATAAATTAGTTGACATTATAATGCTTCATTTTACAATATCTAGAGTATCAGTAAATTAATGTGTTTCTTACAATTTTCTCGGTATCCCTTCCACAACCTACTTTTTATTTTTTTGGAGTTGTGATGTGTCCACGTGTTATCTTCGCTGTCGAACACCAGCAACGTCCAATGGTATGCAATCCCTATCTTTACTCCCCCGAATGAGTTCATTGGGAAGAAATGCCACCGGTGTTGATTATTTGCCTTCATTGGCTTCATGATGGCGTTTTCGGCCCCGATTCCTTCTTTCAAAAATTCTTGTTGCATCACAATAAATAATCCAATATCAATTTTTTTTTGTTGAATTTGCTATTAAAATGTAACGAGTAAAGGCATTTCAGATAAGTATTTGAAAGTAATTTCTTACCCAACATTCCGTACTGTATAATGCTATCTGGTCTATCAATGCCGCTTCTTCCAAGATCAACGTACAGAAGGCTGAAATGATATAGTTCGTCAATGCTCCATCATTCATAATTGAATGTAGGTCTTGCCTATCACCGACACTCTTAACGTTCGTGACAAGAATGGTGAGTATCAAAATGAACTTGTCTGTATAAGATCAATATATTATTTTGTTACTCATTTTATGAAGGAATCGTGATAAATGATAATATACAGACGCACTGTTTGAAATAAACCAGGCACACTATTTTAAATATAACAGGCATCCTGTTTGAATCATAATAGGCGCACTGTTTGAGAAATAACAAACGCCTTGTAATGGTTGTAACAGGCACCCTGTCCTAAATTAGAGTTTTTTTTTTTAGTGATGATAAATATAACAAAATATATAAACAATACAAATTTAAGGGTGTTACGAGAATACTTACTTAGGTACTTCTTCGATCATCCTTTCGTATCGGGCATATATTGAGTGACTTTGAGCATATCATTTTTGATCTTCTTCGAGGAACCATAGGAAAAGTTGTTGTTGCATTTTTTACCTCTTGGTCCTCTTTTTTTTTTAGTTCCTTCACCATTGATCCGAGAGTGCGCATTGGTTGTGCTTACACATTGGTTGTGCTACTTTTGAGAAATCTTTAATGAATCTGCGATAAAATCCCGCATGGCCCAGAAAAGCTTGTACTTCTCTAACAGAGGTAGGATAAGGGAGTGAGCGAATCACTTCAATCTTGGCCTGGTCAACTTCTAGTTCCCTTGCTGAGATTACGTGATCTAAAACTATACCTTGTTTTATCATAAAATGGCACTTTTCAAAGTTAAGTACAAGGTTAGTTTCAATACATCTATTAAGTACAAGTTCAAGATTCTTAAGACAATGTTCAAA
>JAOVYX010016207.1:0-25392 GCA_035668315.1 Drosera spatulata | reverse complement strand
ATTAGGGTTCTTGTTCCCAGCAATTCGCAATTTATCCCACACCCCCACAATTTCTGCTAAATTCGAGCTCGGAATCGAACAAATCGCAATCAAGGGCAGTCAATTTGTGTATATTTGTGAATAAAAATCGCACCTTTGATTTCTTTGCTCCCACGCCTCTGCTTTCCTCTCTTCACGCATCTGGGTTTCTCAGCCGTTGAAGAATTCGTGTGAATTGGGGTTTGATTTTTCGACCCTTTTGTACATATACACCCTTTTCTTCGCCCCTTTGGTTTGCTGATCAAATCCCAATTTCAATTTCCCCCAATTTCACGTACAGACGAAACCCTAGATTTTCAATTGATTTCGATCTGACCGATAAATCCCCAAAAAAGCTGCAACCCAGCTGTTTGTTTCTAGATCTGAAATTACCCTTTTCGTGGTTTGATCCAATTTGATCGGAGATGGCTGTTCCAACTATAGCTAGCATGTGCTCCCCAAGTCATCCATGCTCCATCAACCCCTTTTCTTCGCATGATTTCGATCTCAATGTTAGATTGGCTCCCACGTCGTCATCCGTGGCGTCAACGTCTCAGAGACCGGCCATCGGAGGGTTATCCCGCCTGTTCTCGACCGCCTCGGCGAGGCATTTGGGTCCATCCTTGTGCTATCCAGGCGAGGATTCGGTGTTTTATAGGCAGGAAAGAGGAGATGATTATGGTAGTTTTGGTAGCTCGTTTCATTACCCGCATTGTTCCCCGTTTGGGTCTCCTATGAAGCGAGATCACACCGTGTTGTCGCCAGTGTCGGTGTTCCATGGTCCGAATTCGTATAGTAGTACTGGCGTTGGGTCTTCTAGGAGCCCGCCAATGAGGATCAAAAGCGGGGAGGGATCTTATAGGAGTGGTAGTAACACTGGGTTGTTCAATAGTTATGCAAATAATACGTTAGGATCGATAAAGGGTTTAGATCATGGCTCTCCTAGCTTCGAGATTCATAGTAGCTCACTGGCTCTGAATTCATCGATGACTTATGACGATGAACTGACATTTGATATGGAGGATAGTAGTGCTTTGGTCAAGGATGGTGGGATGGGAAGAAATGTTCAGCCTTATGTGAAGGATTTGCTGACTTCTGCTCAGTTAAGGCACACAATATTCTACGACGAGCTCGTGTTGAAGGCTTTCTATGAAGCCGAAAAGGCGCATAGAGGACAGGTATATGATTTGCTCTTTTGGATGTTTTCTTGTGGGGTTGGATTGATGTTTGTTTGCATTCTGTTAGGTTTTGATGTTTCTGTTCATTTATATTTGCAGATGAGGGCGAGTGGAGATCCATATTTGCAGCATTGTGTGGAAACAGCGGTCTTGCTCGCCATGATTGGTGCAAATTCGACAGTTGTTGCTGCAGGGCTATTGCACGATACTCATGATGATTGCTCCATTGAATATGACTATATTTACAGGAATTTTGGGGCTGAAGTTGCTGGTCTTGTTGAAGGGGTGGGAAACATCATAGTTTTTGTTCATTGTTGATTAGTGTGCAGTTGTTCGACTGATATTTTTGTTCTCTGTGCTTGAAGTTTTCACAAACTCCCTTGATTCCGTCTACAGACTTCTGATGTTTGCTTAGTTGAGCGTTCAATAATGGTTTGTGATTTATTGTGCTAGTTCTTATGATTTCTACCATACTGCAGGTGTCTAACCTGAGCAACTTGAGCAAGTTAGCCCGCGACAATAATACTGCATCTAAAACTGATGAAGCAGATCGGTTGCACACCATGTTCCTTGCTATGGCTGATGCACGAGCTGTCCTGATTAAATTGGCGGATAGATTGCATAATATGATGACACTGGAAGCCTTACCTTTTGTCAAACAACAGAGGTTTGCCAAGGAAACCGTGGAGATATTTGTACCATTAGCTAGCCGACTTGGCATTTCGAAGTGGAAAGAGCAGTTGGAAGACTTGTGCTTTAAGCATCTCAACCCAGACATGCACAGGCAGCTATCATCTAAGCTTGCAAAGTCCTTTGATGATGCGATGATGAACTCTGCAACAGAGAAACTGGAGCAAGCTCTTAAAGCTGAAGAAATCTCAAACTATGTCTTGTCAGGGCGTCACAAGAGCTTGTACAGCATTCACCGCAAAATGATAAAGTATGTTCCTTATTAGGTTGGTGCATCACATTATGTAATACAGGAGCTTGTGATGTTACCAATATCTCTTGCTGTTCTACAGGAAGAATCTGAGCATTGAAGAGATTCATGACAAACACGGGCTGCGTTTGATTGTCGAGAAGGAGGAAGACTGTTTTAAAGCTTTAAACGTTATTCATAATCTCTGGGAGGAAGTGTCCGGGAAGCTCAAAGACTATATTCATCATCCCAAGTGCAATGGGTATGTTTCTTTGTATTCTCACGTTGTTGCTATGTCTCTCTTATTTTTTTCTGGTTTTATATTTCTTATTTTATCGACAGCTACCAGTCGCTTCACACGGTTGTGAGAGGTGAAGACATGGTTCCTCTTGAAGTTCAAATCCGCACGAAGGAGATGCATTCACATGCAGAGTTTGGAATCGCTGCTCACTGGAGGTACAAGGAGGGTGATTGCAAGCACTCCTCTTTTGTGCTTCAGATGGTCGAGTGGGCTAGATGGGTTGTCACTTGGCAGTGTGAGACCATGAGAAATAACAGGTCCTTGATGCATAATCCCGATTCTATCAAGCCTCCCTGTACATTCCCTACTCATTCTGAAGATTGCCCTTATTCTTACGCTTCTCAGTGCGCTCAAGATGGACCTGTTTTTGTGATCCTGATTGAGAACGACAAGGTTGGTATTCTGAACAATTGCTCCGAACACACTCTTTACATGTCCTGTTGGTACGATCGCTTGGCTGCTTACATTTGCAGTATCGCCTGACAGTAATTCCGCTGCTGTGTTTGTTTTGTGCGCTGCAGATGTCTGTGCAGGAGTTTCCTAAAGACTCAACTATGATGGACCTATTGGAAAGGGTTGGTCTCGGTGGCTTGTGGCGGACAACATATGGACACCCAGTCAAGACAGAACTGAGGCCGAGGCTGAATCACAAGCCTATCGGTGACACGTCTGCCAAGTTAAAGATGGGGGACGTGATCGAGCTCTCGCCAGCCATATCAGATGAGTCACTCGTCGCATACGTTGAAGTCATTCAACGCATGTACAACGCGGGCCACACCCCAGCGGCTGTTGGGTCTGGTGCAGGGAACAGACTGGCTGGGCGACCTTAATATATATGGGAGATTTCCGGCGACACATCTCATCTGCTTGTTCCTAGTTGGCTCTATGTATATAAATATTTCGGGGTTAGATTTGTACAGAACAACTCTGGTGTTCATTTGCAGAAGTAGGATATAGCTAACTAGATTTTAACAGGGTGGTTTTCTCATCAATGTTAGTAACAATTGGTTCTGTATAAACCTCAGCGTATAAACTATGTCCTTATTTTCACCTAAAACTAATCGTTTCAATGCAAATGTTGTTGATGTTTTTAGTCTTCTGGTTTAATTGTGGCACTTCTGCATAGGTTTTATCCCAGTTTCTGGAGCATCATAAAGTAGCATTGTGAGTGTTTGCTCTATTTCAGCTCTATTCCGTTGAGCAACATCCGTCTCCTCACATCTTGCACATAACGGGATTAAATGAGTATGTGACATACGTCGATACATCGCACATGACAGGATAAATGGATACATTTCTTTCCTCTACTTGCCTGTTTAGCTAGTTGTTCCTGTTTACTGATTGTAGGCTTATATGATTCTTGGAGTTATGCTGAAGGAAACAGAAGCTTATGATAATGCGGCACTGCACCATAAAATTTCAGCTAATTTTCCACGAAACCGAAAACAGACACAATGCCACAATGCCTAGCAGAAGTAACTAACTGACATTCATGCTTCATATATGCATCACAATCTTCTCCTTGTAAGGATTCCTAGACCACCTTATTCAGCAAACCACAGGACCCTCATCACATCCCGCAAAAGAAATTACTGAATAAAGAGAAAAAATTCGAGTACAGAACGATAAAAAATTTATGCCCATTTCGCCAAGATGGACATACATGCGGCTCCAAGAAGCATCGAAACATTGCATCCGAGCTGAAGCCTCGTGCTCGCCTGCATCCTCGCATTCATGAAGTCTGCAGCCAGTAAGTCGACCAGAGCCATGTAAATCAAGATCCCTGCAGCGATGGAGTCGAAACTGCCCTGAACGATCAGGGCAATGGGACTGTTCTCACTGTACGCATTTGATATCCCGATGCCAATGGCCACACCTAATGGAGTTGTGAGGGAGAAAAAGAACGCCATGATCGCCATTGCTTTAGACTCGAACTTCGCCTGCATTACATAACACATAACATATGAATTAGATAACTATGGTAATAATACTAGGACAACAATTTTATAGGTGATTGTGCTTTCCCTAGTATGGTTGTATACCTGAGTGATGCATCCTCCGAGGCCCATGCCCTCGAAGAACTGATGGAAGACTAACGCTGCCATGAGAGGCTTTATCGTCGAGAGACTCTGAGAAGCACCCAACGCGATCCCAATGATGACAGAATGAACCATAATCCCCAGCTCCAGAACCTGATGCACCACACAGACAACACCTGATATCACTGCCTATTCCACTTATAGAGATAAAATCCAAATTCCGATACGACTACGAATTAGCACAAAACAATCCCGACACGCTATGCTGCTTTGCATTTGGTGATACTTGCTTTCACAGATTTAGGACACTTGACGAAGGGTGTATGACTATATATCGATTTAATTGTTAATGCCATGACAAGGAATCAAATTACCATAAACTGATGCCTGTAACACCAGGGAACTGCTACTGAACTAAATATCACACCAGCAATGGATTAATTGCATTGCAAAAGGGGGAAATATCAGCGAAAGCAACAACAACAACATGATTTTAATAGACTTCCCAGCAGATATCAAATAGACTCAGGATAGTCTAATCGGAAACTTCAACTAGCAGACCTACCAAACCCATGTTACATGCCGAATCACTCCTTTACTCCAAATTGTACATCATCAAATAAAAATATGATTAAAATATCGAGATTAAAATCTTGACAACCCAATTTTTTGGAGCTTTCAACAACAATTCCAATTGGCATCACAATTAATCTTCCAAGTTATATCAAAATTTCCTATCCCTTTTATGTTGGTTCAGACTAATCCAGTATCGTCAGAAACATAACGACTACAGATCAATCAGAAGATGTACATGAAGAAAACCAGATCATACCTGAGAGGTCACGCGGTGCCGAATAAGCTCCATCCGGCTCATCTCCCCTTCGGTCACCTCGTCTCCAACCGCCACCACGGGGCCATGAGCATGACCATGAGTAGCATGAGTATGAACATGAACATGAACATGTCCTGCAACATTCTCCTCATCCAGCCCCTTCACCTTCGCCTCCTCTGCCTTATAATGCATCCTCTTATAATACCCCGTCGCCCAAGTATCCACCATCAGAGTCCCGATCGCGCCCACCATGGCGCCAAACCCCGCGAAAGGGAACACGCTCCACACGTTCTGCTTCAAACACGGCGACGTAAGACTATTAAAAGCGTCCGGCAATATATGGATGAACCCTGTCGACAGTATTACCCCTGCTGCGAACGCCTTGATCACGAAGAATACATCGTTTTCGGGACTAAGGGAAGGGATTTTACGACTTAGCATCGGTAGAGTGACGCCTAGGGTGCCTCCGATGAGGATCGCGAAGAGGGCGCCAATGCGGTATTTTAGAGTTGCGGATTTTGGGTCCGAATTGGAGTCGCTCTGGTCGCAGCTGCAGTCAGCTGCGACCAGAGGGACTACAACGAGGAGGAGGAAGAGAACGATGTTTTGGAGGTGGGATTTCATCGTAATAGTCGGAACGTCTATGTTTAACTGAACCGACTGTATGAAAAATTTTAGAACTGCCAATAGATGTACGAGGAGTTGAGAGTGAAGGTGTGTGTGGTGGTGTGTTTGGGGGATTTATAGGGAGGAGGTGAGAGGAGGATGGGATGGCGTTGTCATAGTTGTGATTTTGGTGTGATTATGAGTGTGATTAGGGGGTTTGAGAGTTGTGTGCTTGTTGACTAATTGGGTGATTAAAGGGGGATGTGTATTTAGTGTCGTCATTTTTTGTATTATGTTAAGAAATTGGATTGTTATTGTGGGATTTTGTTTAGGGAAATAATCTTAGTGGAAGATCTCTGTTGCCATAATATTTTTAGTTAATAAGATTTTAAGTTTCTATAATATAATCCAAAAGGAAAGAAAACATGTGGTGATCACGCATTACATGTTATGTATAAGTGTGATGTTTTGTTAAGAAACATGGGCTTTATGTGTTTGGGATGTTTATTTGTTCTTAATTGTTTTTATTACGGTACGTCGTGTAATTTAAGAAATATACTGAACCCGTGTAAACATAATCACATTCATAAATATTATACACGCGAATATAGTACATGCATGTAAATGGTTACTTTCCATGGAAATCTTTTACTTTTTCGTTTTATAATATAGTCAACGATTAGATCCGATATATAGATTTATATGTGTGTTGAATTTGTATAGAATTCTATCAAAAAAGAATTATTTTGTTATGATAACAAGGTTTATTGTAACAATTAGGAGAAGAGATAATGAATGTTATTTTGGTATTTTTTTTATATGAAAAGATTATTAAACCTGATATGTTACATATATTTTGAAAATAATTCAAATAAATAAGTGTTATTTATATTATGAAAGGAAGAAATAATTTCTTTAATAAATAGATTAAGATAATCTATAAAAAAATGATTGAATTTATAACTTTGAACTACCATTAATAAATGATTGCATTTACACCTAAAACTTTCCTTTTATTTTGTTCTGCTCCCCTATTTCAACATTAACATCACAACAACACTTTATTATTTTACACAGGTAGCACGAGACATTGAACACACTTAATCAATCGATTTTTTTTAAAGCTAATCAATCGATTTTTTAAACTTTCAAATTGCAAAGAATAATTTATGATTTTGAAATTGGTTAAGTTAAATTTAATGTCAACGATAATCGGTACAGTACTTATGTACACAATGTCGACATTGCTGTTTGTTACGTTGAGTGTAACTTTCTTGGAAATGGCGAAGTCAACTTTGTGACTAACCTTAGTGGGCGTGTCGTCATCCTATCGTCCGATCCGGCACACGAATAACGATTAAATCACTAACAAACATAACATTATCTGTCATTTCAAAAAAAAAAAAAACATTATCCATCGAAAACATAATCCTAGGTATGTCGAAAACATAAGATACTCGTGGCTAAAAGAATAAACTTATGAATTCAAGATGAGTTGAATTACTTTCTCTATCCTATATAAATACATCACTTTTATGTGACATATATATTGATATAAAATTTGACACGTATATAACGACAATCAAATATAATTTTTTATAAATTTATCGTGAAATATCAATGATTGTGTAAATTACGTATTTCAACCTAATACATATTACGTAAAGATCAGACATGATTTGATATAAAAACAAAATTTATATTTATACGTATAAAATAATATAAAATATTTATATGTTGTATTTATTGTGAGACGGGAGGAATAATACAATATGGTACGTCTGATGCCCGCTACACATCTGTCTTAGTTTATGTCATAATTTCGGTTAAACAATCGTCCTCAAAGGCAAATTATAAATTGTACTTGTATAAGAATCCGATTCATTTCATATGAACTAGAAAGTCAAAATCAATTTCGTATTATACTAGTGTCAATGCTACAAAACTATACTCCAAAGTGAGAGCATATTCGATCCTAGGACAATCCCTAATCCAATCTATGATATAACTCATGATGACTATTGTTCATATCGTTACGGGATATACGATGAAAGAGTGATTTTATAAATTTCCATACATCTCTCCTAAAAAATTAGTAGCAATTCATTTTCGTGACATTTTCTATCGATCGATGTTTCTCTCTTGACAATAATTCGACCCTCAAAAGTTCAAGAATCCATTAATATATGTCTTGACTCACGAATATTGTGGTCGTGTGGTGTTGGTTTCTTGACAAGTTATAATACGAAGCATCGCTTTTGACTTTAAGGCAACTTGTTGCTTGGAATGTCGAAAAGGTTACACGACGACCAAGTCACTTCATATGAAGTACTAGTACTAGTCAACTCTATCATTAAGATAATCAACGAGGACAAAATGAAATTAATGCTTTTCACAATAGTCCGTGTTGACCATTGCTTTGGATATATTCCTCCACAAATGAAACGATATAAATACTCCTTCCCTCCTGAAATATAAATAATTATCTATTAATATATTTTTTATCTTATAAAAAAACATAACATATATATATTTTATATTTTTATATATGTATAAATATAAATCTTATTTTTATATCAAATCACGTCTGATCATCCCATAATATATATTAGGTTGAAGTACGTAACTTACATAACCACTAATATTTCACGATAAATTTACAAAAAATTATATTTAATCATCGTTATACGCATTAAATTTTATATCGATATACATGTCAAATCAATCCGTTATATTTTTTTTAGGACGAAGATAATAATATTGAAAAACAATATCCATTATTTACAACAGAGAAAATTCTGCCTACATAGACCCTATACATTATGCTAAACTTGGGTTTATTGTTGTTGCACTTTAACTATTCTTACAACTTGGGTTTATTGTTGTTGTACTTTAACTATTCGTACAAT
The DNA here is from genome assembly GCA_035668315.1 of Drosera spatulata. NCBI lineage: Eukaryota > Viridiplantae > Streptophyta > Magnoliopsida > Caryophyllales > Droseraceae > Drosera > Drosera spatulata. The sequence goes on along the minus strand of JAOVYX010016207.1, from coordinate 16,590 downwards.
ATATATATATATATATATATATATATATTATAAATTTGGAACAAGTTATGCAAGAAACAAAGATGTGATCACATTAAGTTCAACTAGCTAGCCTTTGCCTGCCTAGCATGAAGAATCATAAGATTATGCTAAAAGCGAGCGCGGTCACATCCCTATATCAGATAACCTCGAAGATCTAGCAAAGATTACGAATGAGTGATTAAGGTTGAAATAAATGGGAATGACCAGAAAATCAATGGAGAAAGTTGAAGGAAAAAAAAAAAAAGAAGATGCTTCCCATTTAGCCATTGAACATGAAAAGGATTGATCCAGATATGAATGTCCTTGATATTTTGGGTGCAATTTCTGAGCTTTGGATGGTACACAAAGTATGAGTGCTGGAGCATCTCAAGCACAAATTGTTACTTCCCTCGCTTTGACACAGAGCAAAACAAGGAATCCGCTACCTAATTCCGTCAAGTACAAAGTATGAGGAGAATAAAATATATATGATTTTATTCCAATCATATATTTTTTTCGATTCATTTTAATTATTTTAACAGTTTGATTATGCGTCTTGAGACGATTAAGCATCATTTTTTAAAAAATTATCGTGAAACTCTAATAATAATTTAAGTTATATATTTTAATCTGACGACAGTAATATAAATTTCTTACGTTATTAAGACAACAAACGAAATTCCTCAAAATACGGATTGAATAGTGAAAAAAAATCAAATGGTACAATGAAATTGAAATGAAAGAAATATTTATAATAAAAAAATTAATTTTTAATATTTTCAAAAGATATTAAATCACTGTGATTAAAAGGAAGAGTGGGTGACCACGGACCCAACCCCTTTTGACAGCCTACCATTGAACATGGGCTTCGTTGCAATCCAAGAGAAAATGCCGAATCAGTTGGGCTAGTTCCACAACCACGTAGGATGTAGAACCGTTTTTCAGGCTCAAAACTATTCCACAGATCAATATTAATGTTTTTAGTGTGTTTTTACCTTATTCATATATATTATGAAAAACTTTTCAGGAGGTCATCCATCCCAACATTACTTTACCCACGAATTGTTTTTCAGGTTCAGAACTGACCTCACAGACCAACATTAATATTTTTAGCGTGTTTTGACCTCATTCACGCACATCTTGGATTCTAAATTGATACCCTATCGAAAAAAATATACGTTGTTAATATAGATAATATTATCAAACCGTTTAAACTTTTTCCTTAGAATATTAAAATACAGCGCGGAAGCCAATCACTACATGGTAATACATGGTAATAACCACACTGATGAACTTTGTTCAACCCACTTAGGCATAAAGGCGATGACCACGCGCCGTGATCTAGAATTTCAAACATCTTTTATGGCGGCGCAAAAAATGATGATCGTAGAAGATGGCCACATGAGAAAACTAGCTACTTCGAGTGGAACTCGCATGATTACTGGTATAAAAAGTTCTGAAATGAAGGCACCAGCGTTACGTCAGCTTTGCATAAACGAAAGCACAAGAAAATCATGGATGTTGTTTTTGAAGAATTATATTGAACAGTTGATGAGAACAATTTTGTATGTATTGCATTAATCATACAAACATACAGCATCACACATATATACAAGCCAATGGAAAGATCTAGATCTGTTAATGCACACTCTCTAAATATGGACACTGACAGTAAATCAGTGTCATTCCTTTGATTGAGCAGAGAGTATCCGCAAGTCTTGATCTTTGTGTGATCCCTTGTTTACAGCATCTGTTATTTCCTTAATAGTTTTCCTGGGTTTGATTTCAGCAGTCTGGAGATGATGACATATCAGGAAAAATCGCGTTACCTGACTCGACGACTCTTTTGAAGCTGTAGCTCCGAACTGGGTTGTATAACGTCCATGCTGTTGATGCCTACACGGCTACACCAGTCCATATCCGACAGCGGCTTCTGGCGGTTCTTCCTGACTTTCTTGCTTTTCTTCGCGAATCTACATGGTCCTTACTTCTTCTGACCTCACGACGATATCTTTAACCTACAAGCTTTGACTGTAATTCCATTGTGAAGTATGAGCAACTGTCAACAAACATAAAGTCTGTGTACGACAAGCAAGAGAAAGTTTACATAAGATACATATCTAACAAAGTAAGCATCATGATATGCGCAACCCAGTATCATAGAGCAACCCTTATGGATCATAGTACATTACAACCTCTTTTGCCATGCCAAATGCTTCCCTGAACTGAACCTACAAATACCCGCTAGATACTTCTTGCATCATGTACGCTTCGAAATCAGTGTCCTGAACACAAGACAAGAAGAGTAATCGAGCCGATGACTCCTACCAGTGTGAATACCTGAGGGTCATCAATTGATTCTAACCGTTGAGTATAAGATCAAGCTCAGTTCACATGCACAAGGCAAGTTCAGGAAACACCAGCAGATCAAATCCTCCAATGCGTCACAAAAAAATTAGCTCCATCCCAATTGCAATATTGCACGACGTGACCATCAGCTGATCGCCAATTTGGCCAATTAATCATGGATTCACCTATTCAAGCTGAGTTGAAGAACCGCACAGTTCAGACATACTAATCATCCTGGACAACCAGAGCTTAACATTTACCATGCGAGCTAAGCCGACACAATCATGCTTAACGAAAACAATTATAGAACAAGGTTGAAACGCATACAGATGGTTCTATATCCGGACCTCTTTCCCACACTAATGAACTTGCGATTCTTGCCACCCATTGAGAAATATAATGTTAATAACCGAGAGAAGAAAAAGAGGACCCCCTACGCGTAAAATGACCATGAGCTACATGCGACGGCATATATGGCCAAAGTTTTACTCCCTCCGTCCCATAATTCTTGGGACAATTACTATTTTGGGTCGTTTCACAAATCTTACAAGACTTGTTTTATTTCCTTATTTGAAAATGATTTTATATTAAAATAACCATAATACCCTATTACACCTCACTATCTACTTCGTCATTCACTTTCATCCTTTCACATCAAACACATCATCATCATCAAAAACCTCAATATATCAATTTCAATACACACATAAAAAATCGATCCGGATCAAACCGTTACAAGATATATGGGACGGAGGGAGTAACAACCAGGCTGTTACTATCAATTTTTGTCCTGAGAATATCTATGAAAGAAATCTGGGGTTTTCAAGAATCGTTTATGAACTATGAACAGAGCAGAGCAGGAAGAGGGCCGAGGATGATTAATGCCATCTTTTCTTTCCTTCTTTCCTCCTTTAGGGGAGCCTCATCTTCACATTCATATGCTAAATCAGTCGAGTCCCTTAGAGTGCTTTAGCAGCTGGTGCAGCTAGGCTAGGCTAGCCAACTAAGGAAGTTCCGGCTTGAACAAACCAACATGTGAATCTATCAAAAGCTATTACTTGTCTTAATGATACGAAACCCATTGTAGCTGTTGCATGTCTAAGACTTATGAACTAGCTAGTATAATATGATCATCAACAGTTCAAACCAGCTAAGATTTTCATTAGATTTATATACAAACACTGGCTGATACACCAAAATAGCAAAAACAAGGTCCATCAGTTCACCAAAGACTAACATGCATGCCTCCGAAATTAACAACACTAAACACAGGGAACACATATATCATGCATGATTCGAGCATCTGAAGCTAGACGGCCGATGGACAAAGGTAGGAACGAAAGCCAAGGATAACACAAGGGCCAAAAGCGCCACTGGCACAAATAACAGCACCACCGGAGGCGGAGGAAGCGGGGGCAAAACCAAAGGCAGAGTGATCAAGGAGACCGTGAAAACCGCCATCACCATTGCTGATTTTCGACCAAATGAATAACCAGTCGACGATGAGGCCACCATTACGGATCAGTAAAATTCAAGCCGGGGTTCCGGCCACCGGAAAATTGTACCCTTTGGTGGTGGTGGTGGTGTTTGTGGTGGTGGCTGACAAGCTGTGATGTTTTGTAATGTGAGGTGAAGAAAGGGGAGAAAAATGAAACGTGAAAGGTGTTGTGAAGAGGAATCAATCAATCCATGCATGCAATTCAGGGAAACGTGAAAGGTGTTGTTGGGTAGCAATGCATGGCGTTATAAATCAAGTTCATTGCACCCTACAGAAAACGTTACAACTTGCATATTTACATTGCATGCATTTGCCAGCAGCTATTTCTTCAGATAAGCATAGTCTTTATCTGAAACACATATCACCACTTGTTAGTATTTTGGTGCCTAAGTTACCCCTATCACTAATGTCGTTCTTAACGCTAATCCGTCCTCAAAGACTTGAAGATTTCAATGGGAGAGACCGATTAGGTCCGATGCAGACACGTTGGGCTTATCGGGGATCAAACTCAACAGAATTTGATTCTTTTGAACAAGTATACAGCTTAAATACAGTTAGCAGCAGCAGTATTTGACAGAAGAATGGACACCTTGCCATGATGTCGCTGACGTTCTCAGAGGTTCGATCTCAACGTCCTTGGCCCTTGTTCATGAAACCTTCCACTGGTCAACACTGCGGCCTGCAAGAAGTACAATCAAGATCATGATTTATGTCAAGTTCGGAAGGTTCAACTTAATACCGTGACAAAGGAAGAGTTCAAACTTCAAAGAGGCATCACAAATAGGCATTCCGAAAGACCTCAAATTCCGTAAGGACGTCTACAAGTTGATCGTGCCGAACTGAAAGCTCTAGTTCAGTAAAACAGCATAACCAGTGATGAAAGCCCGCACATGTGAAGCTTTCGAGCAAGTGATCCCACATCAGAAACACATTTTATCAGAAAATTTCGATTAACGAAACATTATCAGGTTATATACAAGGACAACATCGTCATCAATGCAGGTTGATATGTACAATCTCATAACGCTACCATGAACAAACTCTAGGTCTTTTTCAGCGTTCATCTTCCAGAATAATTTGCGACAGCGATAGCATCTTCATGTGTCAGACCTGGACACCGATTCTTTGTGCAACCTGCAGCAGCAAATTAGCATTTAAGAATTAAGGTACCTATCTCGGGTTTGCAGCAGAGATAGTTCAAACAGAAAGATGAGTTTTACATGATAACCTACATCAAGATTTTTCCACGACATGTATTTGAAGATAGCTGTTATTACAAAAAAGAAAAATGCAGATTTATTCACATACCTCCTTAAAAGACTGGACATCGCCACCCCAAAGCCAAGCATCACAACCAGCATCCCTTGCACCCCATATATCGTTCCTTCGATCATCTCCAACATGAACAGCATCTTCCGGATTCACGCCTAGGAACTCACATGCCTTGAGAAAAATTATCGGGTTTGGCTTCTCGGCGGATACCTGCCCACCAACGGCAGAAACATCTATTATAAAGACATGATCTTCAACCGCAAGGAGAGCACATAAAACATCAATGTGAAAGACCATATTACTTCAGCTGATACAGCCACCGCATCAAACCAGTGCTCGCAATCCAAAGCCCGCAGAAGTGGTCTTAATCTAGTATCGAAGTTGGATACGACAGCCACCTTGACGCCAGCATTTCTCAAAGCATTGAATACTCTCCCAGCATCCGGGTCACAAAGGTGCCACGCCTAGAGACGAAAAAGAAAAAAAGAAAATGCAAGAAGGGTTACAATCAAATATCAACCAATTGTTCTTAGAAAGTTGAGGTGTGCTTGAATCGAGAGGCACTGGCTTTGAGAATGCGAAACCTTATCTGTCATGTAATAGTGATATAGCTCTTCAAAGTACCGTGCATCAGAACAACCAGTCGAAGAACTGACAATGTATTGCCAGAATGGTCTTCCATCATCCATATATCTGCAACATAGAATAGTTGCTTAGCTGACAATCCTTACAGAAGATTGAAGTGGTCACATGAAGACGATAGAGGAAAATTTTTAATACTAGACCAGCATTAGCAAGCATCATTGCCCTTTTATTGCTCAAAAAATTCATGAATGCTCCATTGAATAACAGGTTCAGTTAACAAAACAAATGAACCCCATCGCAGCTCCGATCAAAGAGCCATTTTACATAGTTAATAAGTCTTTCTTTTAACAAGGTTAACCAGGAAGGATTAGCCGGTCACACCTAATAGCCCATACAGAGAGGACCATTCACAAAGGCATAGCTTGCTCAAGCACTAGAGCAGTTTTACTTGTGTACGAGTAAGGAAACTACTATGCAAATTCCAGATTCTCTCGGATTAAATCTTTGGCAGTGAACCCGAACCATGTTTCCAAATCTGCCATTGCGTTACATTTTCCAGATAAATCGGGTTGGATAAATGACCAAATAATTAATAACAGGTAGCATATGCTAGCATCTCAGGAAACAAGGATCTAAACCAATCCATCACAACACTGAAGAATTCAATCCATATATAGCACTCATTGTTTACATGTAGCAGAAGCTGCACTTGTTTTTAGACCATAGGCCTAAGTTCATTTCTCATTCCCTAATTTAATCATGGTGATGCAGAATAGATACCAAGCATCAAACGCATATAAAGGCTTTTTCCACGACGATTTAAAGTCATCAAAAAGTATTACACTGATGGAAAAGATGGAACTTTGGAATCATTCATGGACCATGTTTATAATAATTCAGTGGAAATGGAAAGTTGCCCAGCTTGGCTATAGAAATTGGACCATGCTTCATAGAACATATAAAGGGACGATAACTATCAGCTTAACTACAAGAAAAAAGGAGCCATTGCAAATTCTTTCCTCCCATGGTTAACAAAAGTATCATGATGGTTGCCTCACTTATTATACCTTTAGTTTATGGAGAAGCTAGTGAAAGTTTAGACCAAATCAAAGAGTAATCTGCTAGGTAAACTAATGAGTAGAGAAAGAACTGATTGGAATTTCCTCTTCTTTGACGTGAAGATAGTTTCCACTTATTGTATACGCACGGTAACGCTTGAAGCAAATACAATTAGCATGAAAGGAATTCCTTTTCCGGCATCTTTCACGCACAACTTGCTATCTACTCACATGTATTTTACAAGTCCATATTATAAAGTCGACTTATTGTATACGCACGGTAATGCTTATCATATAATCACATATCATCTCACATGGACTAGATGTTTATGAAGGGAAACCATAAGTTTTTAAGAAAGTGAGTTCTTTGGAATTAATAAAGATAACATATCTGTGACGAGCTCGGTAGTTTACCTGAGCTCATTCGTACCCGTTGTAGGTGATCTGGTAACTTGCAACCCAGGGATGATCCAGGTTCTAACCTTAAATCGCGAGTGCATTTAAACCGCCCATATTTCCTTGCGTCAACACGGTTATGCAATTCCAACAACCTATAGACTTTATTCTGTTGTATAATTCCTACTACGCACTTATAAGCTATGGACCACATATTTGATCCAACCAACATCATCTAAATTTCGGTCCTAACAAACTAACCATCAAGTCACCGCATATCTAGGCAAACAGCTGAAGCATCACATAATACTTTTAACACGCAACAAAAAAAGCAAGTCTTCACTCTGAAAGTGAAACTTCCAAAACTTTCAGCCACCACAGATATGATTCATTGTACAGCTAGAAAACTGATAGCATGGGAGTAATTGATTCCAAGTAAATCAGCACAAGACATGGTGTATGTAATGAGAAAGATGGAAACAACAACAACATTAACAAATGAAGCCTTTATCCCATCAAGTGGGGTCGGTTACATGAATACGACGATGCCATTCCAATCTTCTGTAAGTTTATGATAGGACATATCATACTTCAGTGTTTCTCTCGTTGTTTTTTTACCACGGAAAAAAAAGACTAAATGCAAGGGAAAAACTGAAAAAACTATACACAAAACATGATCACGTTTTTCACCACAGAAAAATTTCGTTTCTTGTCTCTCAAGGGGAAATGCAAGCATCAATGGTCTAAATGACTAAATCTAGAAGCAACTCAAAATAAAGAAAGAATCCATGGAAAACAGAGATGGGATTCAAACCTGAGGCGAGATCGACCCCAAGGCTGCTCATAAGCTCTCCTATACCTCTGCAATATCTCGTCTTCTGAATACTCCACTCCATATTTCTCCCCTAACTGTCTATATATCTGCACAAAGATGCATAAAACAACTTAAAAACATGGCGACATACATGTAAACACCACCACCAACAACAACAATAATAAAAAACTCAATGGTTATCATACAACAACCTCTACCTCATGGTCCTCACTCCTCATCCATCTTGTTGAATATAGTCCTTGAGACCAAAACAAAAGAAAATTAAGAAGAAAAAAAATGGCACATGTGGAGGAAGTGAGGAACTCTACCAAACGTCAAAGAATGCCATAGAAGGATCCAACTAATTATTTGTATCACACCACACCTCTCAAATTAATGCCCATATTAGGACTCATGGTGTATACTATTATGGCACATTCCAAATAAATGCCAAATACGTGGATTGACAACTATCGTTACACTCGCTCCCAGTGGAAAACCAATACTCTCCTATGAACCGTCTGTTAGAGCAGCAAACATATATGAACTCTGACCGATATCTAAACCTAAAAATATTTGTGGGTTATGAATTCTTTGACACACATACTTTGTTATCTACTCCCTTGAACATAAGTGCCAAAAAACAACTCATATATATTCCCAACGACATAAATCCGCATCATCATTATAATAGCAAAAACATTAAAGTGAGAGAGATTATTCTTTGGTCAGAAAGTGAGGGCGATTATTATAAGGGAAAACCTGAGCAGTGGGCTGAGAAGGGACAACAAGGGTACCAACAGCATCAACCAACAAAGCCTTATGCGTTATCCCACCACACATCCTTCTCCTATATTCCTCATAATCCTTCACCCAAACCCCTCCACCACCATTCCGCACTCCTCCTCCTCCCACCTCCTCCTCCGCCGCCGCGGGCGAGTACCCTCTTGACCCAATCCCCACATTAGGGTGCCTCTGGGTCATCTGGGCAATGCCAAGATTGAATTTTGAGACATACCCAGTTCTTGAATTGGTGATTAAAGTGCGAATCTGGGTTCTTGTTGTTGAGATCAGAGACATTTTGGGTGGATTATGGGATGGGCCTTAGGGTTTGAGGGGATTGGCGAGCGTGTGTAGAATTCATTGATCAAAATACATTTTTGTAGGGAAGTGATGTTGTGGTGGGAGTGGGACACTGAGATAGCAAGAAGGTGGTAAGGGTATATTGGGAGAGGAAGGCTGCCATTATTTGCCATGATGAGTCCGGATTATTACGATTTTGCCATTATGGTTTGGCAATGAGGAAATGGCCATTATTAGGAGAATAATGTCGCCCCTCGTAATTTTTGTAATATTTATATAAATTTAGATTTATATATTTTTTATTATAATTTTAATTATATAATATTTTTCAAATATGAAAACACTATAATAAATTTTGGACGAATCGATTCAATAAAATATTACAAAAAATTTGAGAAGATAATGTAACAATAGGCCCAACATAAACCATACAGAAAAATGCTTGGGAGTGAACTTCGTAGACACATAAGAGTATGTGTCTTACGGGTTTTCTTGGCTATTAACTCTTTACACTTACCATGTTTCTTGGCCAATATTCTGAGATGAGACGAATGCGAATACAAAACAAATGGAACTCATTCGATGTCTTTTATCTTAGAGGCTCTAGTTGTATTAACATACTTTTTCACATGTCCAAACACCTTTCATTCTTAACATATGTTGCTCATGGTTTGATGGCATTTTCGTAAATAACCATGCATACCGGAGCATTTCTCCACCCCTTATCCTCAAAGCATCTAACTAACCGCAAAAGCAAAATAAAGTCATAAAATAATTCATTTCTTATGACGTGGGAATCAATGAAAACTGATAAGAATCCTTGTCACCATTGGCCGAAAAAAAAAAGGAAAAATAGAAAAATACCAGAACCATTATCTGATAATTGGGCTGGGCCCCCATCTCAGCTTGCCCACGAAACAGAGTCCATCTGATTACATGGCTGGGCCCACAATGCACTGTGGGGCCGTAACATGAGAACCACGAATGCCACATGACTTTTTTCCTTTTTCATGGATAGTATTCTCTCATAAATCAATATCTATGGATGAGGAATTCACCTTGTATAGCTCTAGGCATATATCCTACTGTATTTAATTATTGTCAAACGACTTCATCCAAGAAAACTTAACAGTCACCTAAATGTAGTATAAGGTCATGTTCATAACATTAGAAGCAACGACGATTGTGACAGTAAAGTAAAATCCGATATCACAAGATCCCGATATCTCAAATGGTAGCAAAAACTTATCATTTTTATAGTGTTCGTCAATAATTATTCTTGATTGGGAACATTAACCACGATGATTTTTTTATTGTTGTGTGTATCTCAACATATTAGTTGATCCAGCATACGGAATGTTGTTTGCGCACAAGTTTTAGAGAATTTTCTTAACATCATTTGGCTACGGTGTTCTCGACATGCTATCATATGTGCCCTGTGTCGGAACCAACTAAAGCCAAACCCTCGAGAACTTACGCACCACAATATTCCCCCCTATTATGCTATACGTCTTTTCTACAGTATCAATTAATATAATTAAACGATCGACACACTACTTCCCCAAAAATTGAAGAAGGAGAAGGATAAGAACGAACCTAAACAACAAAGTCACCGTCATTTGCCTCGACCACAAGTTTTCTCTCATAAATAGTGTTTCAACGGACTCTTGTTCCTGTCACTGCTGATATGTCAGTGTCTGTCATCTGCCCCAATTTGGAAAAAGGCCCATAATTTACTTGATGGGCCTAAAGAGTGTTTGCAGTTGAAATGTTCCATGGATTGTTGGCCATTGTTTCACGCAAGCCCACTGCTTAATGGGCCTTATAGCATCATTTAAGTAGAGAGAAAAGTTTACCGAAAATATTAAAATGTAAGTGAAACTTTCATCAACTATTTTTATGTAATTTGTCTTAATTTAAACTCAATTTTTCATTTTTTTTTTTAATTTCAATAATTAAATTTTAATTAAATAAACCTATATCATAACACAAATTGTCTCTTATTTATAGCACAGAATATTATTTGTTTATGTAAAGAGAGATGATCTTATGTATGATTAATTTCAACCACCAAAGACGCCATAGGTGGTATGGGATGTTTTGGGATCAAAAAAATCTAATTAGACAATCGAGTACTTTTTTTTTTTTTTTTTTTGTGATAATAGACCTTTGAGTACTTTAATTTAATTTCAGGTAGTGAATGATGCCAAACCCCACCATAATATATGCTACACGTGGCTCTTGTCTCTGACAACTCGTGCTGATTGAGCTAATCGTTCACATAATGCTTTCAATAATTTACCTAAAAAAGGTTAAGAAAACCATGTTTTAATCCATGCCTTGTCCTCTAGCCAAGATCCTCTTGTCCATAATTTCCATTGGTTTGTAGTACTCAATCGCCAGACATTGTTTCATATCATTGTCTCATCATATCTATGTATAACTTGATAGTGTCCACATTGATAGAAGAAAAACAAATTGTGAAAGTATATATATTTGAACAGTTCATAGCTCATTATCATATTTATTCACGTTAATAATGATTTTAATCCGAATAGGCGAACATATGTATTAATCAGAACCAGATTAGGATATTGGTCTCGATATGATTCTAACTGTGTTATGGGAATTTGAAAGAGAAAGGGTGAAGTTGCATGTATGATGATGAGTTCATGTGACAAGAAAAAGGGAAGATCCAATAAGCCATGCAATTCCAAATTACAAGTAAACAAAGAGATGTCAAAACGCCACCAAATAATATAGTTGAAATAGGTGACTTTTGACTTCCCTTATATGTATCCTCATGTCCAAGTGCTCTTCCACTCTATTATGCACTTCACCTACTCCCAAAACTTGATTAATTGTAACGAAATTGAAGATATTTTCCTACTCTGATTAGGTTGACAATCTATGTGAAGATATAGACTATATGTATACTTGATTCAAATGTAACAAATAGAACAATGAGCCGTCCATCAATTCGTCATCGTATACCTCACGTTTGAATAAGAAACTGACGAACAGTTTCTTAGCAATCCGTTGCTCTTGGTTGCCTACAGAAACTAATCAAGCCGCTCATATGATGACTTTCTATGTTTTCGAATGTCACCGAAACGGTTCATGGGATCTGTCCTACGTTTATGTGTGCACAATAATTGTATTATGGAGATGAACTATAGAACTTAGCCAACAATATTTTTTTTTTTAAAAAGAAAAAGGAGAAGGAATTGACGTAATTTTAATTTAGATCTCGTCTTTAATATTATTTATATTTTAACACGTGATCGTAGCAATGATATATAACAAGTTGTTTTGATAAGACATGAACAATTACTCATTTCCATGATCTACCCTTTTATCAGAGTTGTAAAAGGTGAGTACATCCTCTCATCAAGAAGTACAAAGATCACAAACAAAAGTTTTTGCATGCAGTGACAACAATTTGATGTATTCAGCATATCAAAGAGAAGGAGAAGAAAAGCATACGAGTCAGAGACACATCATTACAAACAATCCTGATTCACACTTGCTTTTGTATTTCTGTTAAAAAGTTATATGTCTCCTATGTTGCATTGTTCGCTTGTTGCCTTCGGCTTTTGCTTGTTTCCGGAACGAAAACAAGAATCACAAAAATTAAATCCTAACTTAATTTCATTTATACAACCTATGTCCCATAATAAACGCAACATAGATATACATAAATAATAAAATTATTCATGTTACAAATCATGCACTAGACGATCAAATATTTTTTTGGTAATTAAAAAGCCCTCGCAAGAGTTACAAAAGATCATTCATTGATACATAGACCCAATGACCTATCCGAGAAGATAAAATAGTACACAAATAGCATGCAACTCCAACATAAGACATCGATAAACACCTTGAAACACCTTGCCTAACAACTCGAAACATCTCGTCTAACAACACGGCAACACCTTGAAACATCTCAGCAACACCTCGAAACATCAAGACACTACGGCCACACCTGGACAACGCCTCAACAACGCCTTGACGATCAAACATTGTTTTATGAAGAATTATTATGAAACAGTAATGATAATATAAGTTATATAAAATAGAGAAGTAATTTTTTTACGTCGATAGAACGAATACCGAAACCTCTTAAAATACGTGTTAAATAATACAGTAATGATATAACGTTGTATTTTTTATGAAACTGAGAAAATACTATATTTATCTTTCTTAACTAGATTTGGTGTTTATGAAGTCGTATTTTCTATAAAATATTCATAATTCAATTTGATCAATTTCGAGTTCAGATACATAAACCACTATAAAAAACTGCATCATTTTATGACGGAATTTATCCATCGCAAAGAGGAAAAATATCGTCGCAGAAATTATATGCGACGGAATATGCCATCGTAATCAATAGCGTCGCAAAACCAATAACTTGCGACGGATCCGTCGCAAACAAAGATATATTGCGATGGATTGACTTTTTCCGTTGCAAAACAAGTTTTTTAAAATTTATTTTATTTTGCGACGGAATCCGTCGAAATAATAATTATATTATCATTAAATTTAATTCTTAATATAAAGAAATAATTATATTTTATTCGACGGAATCCGTCGTATATGAAATTACAAGTTGCGACGAAATCCGTCGCAGAGGTAAATGTTATAAATAAATAAATAAATTTTATTGCGACGGAATCCGTCGCATATGGAATTACAATTTACGACGAAATCCGTCACATAGATAAATGTAAATATAAAGATTCATTAGTTTTGCGATGGATTCCGTCGCAGATATAAATATAAAGATTTAACTTCAATTATATTTTTCGACAGAAACCGTCGCAGAATGTATTTTTTTTTTAAAAAAAATAATAATTATAAACACTCACTAAAATACCTATTTAAAGATTACAATGTCACTAATATAATCTCTAAAAATTTGAGACCAAAATCATATAAAATAGAAAAGTACATTCCAAAGTTACATTACATTATTATATTACAAAGCTACTATGTCAATGTCCGACTAATCCGGGATGTCGCTACTCCGGAGGACAGGAATCATCGTTTGGACCCGGAGGAAATCTAAACGTATCAGCGCCAGCCTCTGCCTAGCAGGTCGAATTTAGATCAGCGCCCATCTGCCTCATCAAAAAAACAATCTGAGCCTGCATCCGTTCCATGGCCTGCTGCTGGGTGAGAACTTGCTGCTGCAACGTTTGTACCTCCTCCAAAGATAGTCCTGAGCCACGAGCAGACTATGATTGTGACTTGAAGATTGCAGACAGCTGGCTCTTCGGGTAGAACTGAGTGACAGCCGACCCAATACAGTAAACCCTTCCCTTCTGTGGCCTTGCGATCTCGATATATGCCCGAAAAGCGGCTGCTGAAAGCTGCTGCTGGGAGGCCTCTGGATCCATAGACGAATCGGCCTGTGACTCCGGATGTTGAGCGAATCGCTCCAAAAATGAATCCTGCGAATTTCATGTTAACGAGTTAGAAAAGAAATAAATGAACATAATTAAAAGGTAACAATTAGTGAAATAAATGATTTTAAAATTCTTACCCGAAAACGGGTAGCCGTCTCGTTGGTCATGGGAATGTCAGCTAGTGACTTCCCCGCTAGTATAGCCTCCACAACGCTCGGAGTACCCGGCTTCTTATGGGTCTCCACGAAGAGCTCAAACTCCGTCGTCTTTCTCTTCAAACCAATCTCCTGAAAAATATTTCAAATAATAAATACGATAATATTTCATGAAAGACACGATGTGAAAGAATTTTAACTTAAATAATCCTATTTATCATTCTCTCTACGACGGCGAGGGTGGACACACAATCCTGAGAATGTGTAGCATGTCCCTGAGATCGGTTTCTTGCGTTAATTCTTGATCTCTCCAGGATCTCAGGGGACATGCCATATTGATCCATGAGGCGTTGACCAACCTCGGCACTAATTCAAGGAACTGGACATGCCTCTATGTCGTCACAGTCCTGAAGAACAATTCGCGCTCTGTACACGGAATCCCGCATACGCGCATCCAATTTAGCCTCTCAAACTGCACGTACTTGGGAGTCCAAGGAGGAATCCTAAGAAAACAAAGTCTGCAAAAATAAATAAATATTATGAACTATATATATATTACAAGAACTAACAAAACCTAAACCCTAAATTATCAAAACAATTAAACTTAAACACATACTCGAAAATATCCGAACATACGATCCCGAATAACCGTGGGGACCTCTCCAAAGTTCATTCATGGCTCCTCATATAAAGGTTGGAATGAAGCAACTGCCCCTCTGGCTACATTACCATGATGAAACCTAAAAATTATTTCGATGTGCGTTTTGATATTAGAAAATATTGGACAATATAAAAGGAAGTCATGAATATTAAAACGTCATAAATTTATATCAATGTGTGTCAGGATGTAGGGACTGTTAGAATCTGGATGTGTCTGCTGAGATGCACGAGAACGTCTAGTAGAGGACTGTCCACTGGTAGATACCCGTGAAGATGGCTGAGATGTCTCCCCAGACTCTCGAATCGAGGCATCAAGTCTTGGGACTGACGCCATGATGTCAAACTGAGATGCCCCTGGGTGTGTTGCCCGTGAAGTGATCTCATTGCCAGGATTGGAAGCTCGATCCTGGCTCCTCCCTCCACGAGATCCTGAGCCTCTACATCTCCCTCTAGATCCAGAAAAAGAAGGCATCTGCAATAATACGAAATACGCTTAATTTGTGTTAAATTGCTAAGAAATTAACTTTGCAAGCGTTAAACCTATGTCGTTTTTATATTTTAAGAAACACTTTTGCATTAGGAAAACGTTTAGTCCTCTTCGTCGTCATCATCCCCATCATTATCATTCTGATCTTCCTCCCCATGCTTTTTATCTGTAGCCTCCTCTTCCTCTTCTTCATCCTCTTCTTCTGTTTCAGTTTCATCTTCTGCTTCTTCTTCCTGTTCTATGTCTATGTCATCATCATCATCATCATAATGATCATCATCGTCATAATCATCATCATTATCATCATCATCATCATCATTACTCTCATAATTTTCTTCCCCCAAAACTTCAAGAATGGGTGGATTATTCGTCAAGTTTTCTTGATATGCATGTTCACTGGCTTTCAGTGCATCAATTGTTGATCTTGATTTCGTTTTGAAGACTGCCCACTACTTAGATTGTCGTGGTGCACATCCTGGATAAGGAGCATAGTAGACCTGAATACCTTGTGTCGCGAGGACGAATGGATCATAAAGACCTCTATATTTTGATGTACGATCAATGTCCACAATCCCATAGCTAGGATGCACATTCAATCCTGATACAAAATCGAACCATTCACATTTGAATAGGTTTGTCTTCAGACTTCTAAATCATGAGGCTATGTATTGAAGTTTAACAATATTAATGAGGATCCCGTAGTACTCCAGATCGCCATCCCCTTTCACGCACACTCTCCAGTTGCTTTTCCTTTTTCACGTTCGTATGTATCGAAAAGAAAGTCATTCACCACATATTGTTTGAACTTGTTCACATAAA